>JAODAL010019395.1:0-72167 GCA_025379985.1 Phyllomedusa bahiana | reverse complement strand
CAAAAGGGGGAGCAGGGAAACCCCGGGGGGCCTCCGGGCAAATGAGCCCGGGGCATGGAAAGGGGCCTGGGCTTTTTTTTCAGGGGAAACAAAAAAAGAAGCAAGAGGAAAGTGTAGTGTGTGTATCATGAGAGTAGCTAGAATGAACTTCACCAGTGGGCCCCAATGATCAACTACAGTGGTGGTCCTAAAAGAGTCAACTCCACTGGGGGGCCCCAATGATCAACTTCACGGGTGGGCCTCAAAAAGTCAACTTCCACTGGTGGGCCCCAACGGGTCAAAGCCACTGGTGGGCCCCAAGAATCAACCCCACTGGTGGGTCCCAATGAGCAACTTCACTTGGGGGGGCCCATACGTCAACTCCACTGGTGGGCCCAACAGTCAATCCACTGGAAGGCCCCCAATAATCAACTCCACAAGTGGCCCCAACAGTCAAATCCACTGATGCACCCCCAAAAGTCAACTCCACTGGTGGGCCCCAAGAATAAGCTCTAATGGTGGGCCCCAGGAGTCAATTTTCATCGAGGTGCCCCAAGAGTCAACGTATGCAGCATGATATCACAGTCTTACCAAAAAAGCTAGTATTAAACCTACTTTAGGGTTAAACCAATTTGGCAAGTCCCTATCTGGGTGTCATGGTAGGAATATGGATGTCATAACGAGGGAGTCTTTCATTTGGGATCTCAAAGAACACCTGCAAAGACCATCTCACGCAGTTGAGGGCCGGGAGAATCGATGTTTTCCCCGCCTGGTGTGCACAACATAGGGCCTGTTGGCCATTTGAGACCTACCACAATGGGGTTTCAGACAGCCCACAAACCAGACCTCAAAGGGATTTGGGTTGTGTTAAACCCCACCCAATTTTCTGTTCCAACCCCATTCACGGGTGGTCTGGGGCATTCATGATCAATCTGGGGATATTCTCAGGCGGTTTTGGCCCCTTTCACCTGCCAAGTTATGTAGCTCTGTATTACACAGATTGCCCAATGATTTCCCTAAAATGATCATTAAAAAGGGAAAATTTGCACTCAACCTTGTGTCCATCATGGAAATTTCCAACATATTTGACCTAAACATCAAAAATTTACATTTTTTTTGGTATTTAACCCCGACCGGGCCGTCCCCCCCTTTGTCTTCATGTGTCCAATCACCTAGCCAGATCAAGTTCTCCTGGGACTCAAAAATCAAAAACGAGGCAAATTTTAAAAGTACTTTCCAGTCATATTCTTTCCTCGTCAGTGTTTATCTCATAAAACATTCCCTCGGGATGGCACCTATAAGCTGCTGTTCGGATCTCTTCATTGACAGCACATATGTTTAGATGAAAGCTGCAGACTGATTTGCATGTGTATTGTGAATTTAATGGAAACCGCGGCTGTGTCAGCACTGCTGCTTCCCCCACAATGTTTTACAGAAACGTTTTACTTTTGGCAAGCAGTAATAATTAACTTTTGTATTATAAGTGACTGCCATTTAGTCTTGTTAAGCAAGAAGGTGAATTGTTCAAGTTTTCTTTCCTATTGGGAACCTGGTTTCCTTAAAACAATGCATGAAGAAATGGAGGGGTTTGTTGAATGGTCCCTCATTAATACCAGAGACACAAGGGCCAAACTTACCCTTGGGTGGCCTTTGACCTGCTTGCCCACCCATATCTGCACAGAAGCTATGACTTTTTAATAGAAAAGGGTGGGCAAACCTGGGCACCCATTGTGGTTGCCCTTCAACGCCCCAATTAGTATTTCCCTTCCCAATCCCTCATGGACCTCTTGAGGAAACCCCCACTGTATTGACCATTGGGGCCCACCGGTGAAGTTCATTCTAGCTACTCTACATGGGCTACACACCACTACACTCTTCCTCTTGCTTCTTTCTCTGCCTTTCCCTGAAAAATAGTCCCAGGCTTACCATGCCCAGGGATCATATGCCCGGAGGCCCCACCGGAGGTTTCCCCTTGCTCCCTTGTGCCAAGACCAAGCCTGTCTGGGAAGTCCACGTCCTATACCGTAGAGCTATACATCACGAAGACATCCATCCACTTGAAGGAAATCATGTTGTTACAATACTCCTCTGCAGGGCACAGTTCTACCTCCGTAGACTGCAATGTTATGTTTAACGTTGCCGGCTTGGAGAAAGAACAAGTGCCCTGTATTCTCATGTTAGAGGGGGAATCCCAGGGCTCCTTTTATGTTACGTCACGTTAACAGAATTTTGTAAATGGTGTATGGTGTCTGAAGTGGAAGGGTTTTTTTGAATGGTCACCTTACTATAGTAGACAAATAAAGGGCCTAAACTTACCGTTTGGTGGCCTCGACCTGCTGCCCACACATCTATGCACAGAAACTATGACTTTTTAATAGGAAAGCATGGGTAAACCTGGTTCCCATTGTCGTGCCCTTCATAAACCCCAATTAGTATTCCATTCGCAATCCCTCATGGACCCAAAAAGTGTGGTGTCTGAAATGGAGGGATTTGTTGAATAGTCACCTTACTTTACCAGACAAATAAGGGCCCAAACTTACCCTTGGGTGGCTTCGACCGGCTACCCTCTCTCTCTGCCACAGAAGCTTTGACCTTTTTTAATGGGGAATGATGGGCAAAACCTGGGTCCCATTGTATTGCCTTCATAAGCCCCAATTAGTATTCCATTCTCAGTCCCTGATGGACCCATAAAATGTGGTGTCTGAAATGGAGGGGTTTGTTAAATGGTCACCTTACTTTACCAGACAATTAAGGGGCGCAAACTTACCCTTAGACTATCGTTGACCTGCCACCCAACCTTCTCTGCACAGAATCTATTACTTAATAGGAAAGGATGGGTAAACCTGGTTCCCATTGTGGTGCTCGTCATAAGAATAACATTCCCAATCCCTCATAGGATTATTCATAGATCTTACTGTTACAAAAAACAAAACCATAGAAAAATGGGACATAAATTACCAAAAAACTACAAAGCCACACTTACAGCTCAATGGCTGGTGGATACACTAAAATACCACAGCGGGAAATCTCTGGCCCTTGTGCTGCATGGGAAAAGATAACAGGTGCCGTTAATTTATGAGCAAATGCTCTAGGTACTAGTTCACACCGGTATGTAAAAAGACACAGTATAACACATGGTGAGAATGCAAAGATGCAACAATACCAATGAAAATTGCATATAGATAAAGCGATACAAAGGGTAACGCCATTTATACAGTTACACCATGCTGGGTTTCAGCTTATATCACCCACAAAAAAAAATGTTGCATCTTTGCAGTCTCCCCATGTGTTATACTGTGGCTTTTTACATGCTAGTGTGAACTAGTACCTAGAGTATTTGCTCATTAACTCCTTAACGACCGCTCACCATCTTTTGATGGCGGGCAGTGCGGGTCGTTCGTCTGCAGCGACGTCTTTAGACGTCGCTGCAGATACCGGAGTTTGCGGCGCCCGGGCGCCGCAGCTGCGCTGGGATCGGGGCTGTACTACACAGCCCTGATCGCAGAGCATCCCCTGCAAGCACCGGGCAGCGGAGGAAACCTCCGCAACCCGGTGCTTTAACCCTTTGATTGCGGCGGTGCGTTACCGCAGCTCAATCAAAGGGTTCCCCCGCTCGCGGGTGATCAGAACACCCGGTGACCCTACAGAGCCTGGGGAACGGCTGCACAGTCAGCCCTGGGGACCTAGACTAACCCCAGGGCTGTCTGTGTATCAAGCCAGGGACCTGGACGCACTGTGTGCTGTCCAGATCACTGCCTGTGTCAAAGTGACACAGATTAGAATGTATTAGCATATAAGAATATGCTAATAATTACTAAGTGTTTTAAAAAAAAAATATATTGTAAAACATTTCTCCCTTCATGGGATTTAAAAAAAATAAATCAAAGTAAAAAAACCCAGAAAGTGCAAAAAAAAAGATGAATAAAAAAAAAAATAATAAAATAAAAATAAATATTTAATAAAAAATAATTGTGTATATATTACCACACAAAAAAACCTACACATATTTGGTATCCACCCCGACCGTAAAACCTGTAGAATTAATTTAACAAGTTATTAAGTGTGAAATGTGAATGGTGTAAAAAAAATTTTTTTAAAAAAACAAAAAAATTTAAAAAAAATTAAAAATTAAAAAAAAATTCTGCAATTGTTATTATACGAATTTAAACATTCTCCATAAAGTACAACTTGTCTCGAATAAAACGAGGCCCATACAACTGCGTCACTGAAAAAATAAAAAAAGTTACAACTGTTGAAACGCAAGGAGGTAAAGACAAAAAAAATGTTCTGGTCTTTAAACTACTTTTCAGGTGTTCGGCTTAAAGGGTTTAATTAAGGGAAACCTGTTATCTTTTCCATGAAGCAAAAGGGCCAGGATGCCCGCTGCTGGTATTCAGTGTATCCACCAGCATTGAGCTGTAAGTGTGGCTTTGTAGTTTTTTGTATCTTACTGTTACCCAAGAAGTGTTACAACCCCATAGGTTACCTTATGTCACAACAGGTAGTAGATACCCCAAATGTCAGCCGAAAGTCTTGGTTTAAAAGACACGCCAAGGAGTCCGCTGGCTTCATCCTTTAACCCCTCTGTACAAGGTCCTGGACTTTGCTGCAGGGAACTCCTAAGTTGCCACCCTTGATGTGGTCACTCGTGGTGACAACTGGTGTGCAAACGAGGTATTAGACGTAGTCAGGTCACCAGCAGAAGGTCAGGATAAGTGGAGTCCAGTCGTAAGTGGTTAGGAATACCCAAAGGTCAATACTGGAAAGTCACAAACAGGAATGAAGCCAAACACTGGCCTGCAACTTGAAATGCACCACAAGCTGAAAAGGAAAGTAAAAAGAAGCCTCAATTAGACGGTCCCCCCGAGCATTGGCTCGGGAACTGGGTTGTGCATACTGAGATCAACCTTATCAGGAAATCACAGGAGGAATGGACAGGGAGCTGACCACATCCTTGACTCCAGGCACCAGTCGGGGCATGATCCAAGACATAGAGCCAGTAGCTGAGGAGAATAGGATGTCAACTGGGGTAAGGAAGTACAATGGCGCACCGTGACCGGTCATGGCACCAAATACATTGAGGTGGGTCCATGACCCAAGACAAAGAGCCCATAGCTGAGGAGAATAGGAGTCAACTGGGTAAGGAAGTACATGGGGCCCCCGTGACTGGTCATGACACCCAAATACATGAGGTGGAGTCCATGACCCAAGACAAAGAGCCCATAGCTGAGAAGAACAGGATGTGAACGGGGTTAAGGAAGTACATGGGTGCCCGTGACTGGGTCATGACATCCCCAAAATACATGAGGTGGAGTCCATGACCCAAGAAAAAGAGCCCATAGCTGAGGGAAACGGGATGTGAACTGGGTTAAGGAAGTACATGGGTGCACCGTGACTGGTCATGACACCCAAATACATGAGGTGGAGTCCATGACCCAAGACAAAGACCCATAGCTGAGGAGAACGGGAATGTCAACTGGGGTAAGGAAGTACATGGTTGCACCATGACTGGTCATGACACCCAACTACATGAGGTGGAGTCCATGCCCCAAGACAAAGAGCCCATAGCTGAGGAGAATAGGATGTGAACTGGGTTAAGGAAGTACATGGGCGCACCGTGACTGGTCATGACACCCAAATACATGAGGTGGAGTCCATGACCCAAGACAAAGAGCCCATAGCTGAGGAGAACAGGATGTGAACTGGGTTAAGGAAGTACATGGGTGCACCGTGACTGGTCATGACACCCAAATACATGAGGTGGAGTCCATGACCCAAGACAAAGAGCCCATAGCTGAGGAGAACAGGATGTCAACTGGGTAAGGAAGTACATGGTTGCACCATGACTGGTCATGACACCCAAATACATGAGGTGGAGTCCATGACCCAAGACAAAGAGCCCATAGCTGAGGAGAACAGGATGTGAACTGGGTTAAGGAAGTACATGGGTGCACCGTGACTGGTCATGACACCCAAATACATGAGGTGGAGTCCATGACCCAAGACAAAGAGCCCATAGCTGAGGAGAACAGGATGTCAACTGGGTAAGGAAGTACATGGTTGCACCGTGACTGGTCATGACACCCAAATACATGAGGTGGAGTCCATTCACCCAAGACAAAGAGCCCATAGCTGAGGAGAACAGGATGTGAACTGGGTTAAGGAAGTACATGGGTGCACCGTGACTGGTCATGACACCCAAATACATGAGGTGGAGTCCATGACCCAAGACAAAGAGCCCATAGCTGAGGAGAACAGGATGTCAACTGGGGTAAGGAAGTACATGGTTGCACCATGACTGGTCATGACACCCAAATACATGAGGTGGAGTCCATGACCCAAGACAAAGAGCCCATAGCTGAGGAGAACAGGATGTGAACTGGGGTAAGGAAGTACATGGGCGCACCGTGACCGCTCATGACACCCAAATACATGAGGTGGAGTCCAAAATAAAGTATGTAGGATGAGTCCTGGTCATCTGCTCCAATAGTTCTAAAGACAACCCTGATACTGACCACTAGTGTATCCCTGAAAAGCCAATCATGGTTTAAAATGAGTGGTTCCCACCTGCTTGACAACTCAAAAAGTTCTCTCAACCAATGAGGACGATGTGACAGAATTTTTATAAAGAGGTTTTCCCACTGTGAACAGTGATCATAAGATCATAACTGACTAGAACGTTTCCTTTTTCCTTCTTCCCTCCTTGCAGGCCTCTGCCGAAGTTCCAGCAAGTTATCAGGCCTGAGCGTCCCCTGTTCCTTGCCAAGTCCCCAGCCGAGCCAGATCATCTGCGAGCTCCAGAACTGTGTTTACTGCGCCAATCTTCTGGAAAATCCAGAACTGGAACTCAGCGACTCCGACAGTTGCGAGTCGGACACCAATGGGGTCTATGAGTTCACGCAGGACTTGCGGCATGGCGACCAAAGAGATAACGTCCAGAAAGGGAAGACGTTCAGGAAGAAAGAGAAGGAGGCGAACAAGATCTGCAAACTCTGGGGGGAATTCACTAATCGGCTGAAGAGGATCGTGGAGAGCAAGTACTTCAACCGGGGCATCATGATCGCCATCTTAATAAACACCCTCAGTATGGGCATCGAGTATCATGAGCAGGTAGGTGAAGGTCAACAAGTTTTGTCTTAAAGGGGTGTTCCCGCCATAGATTTTGATGGCACACAGATAGCATACACCTATCTAGGGAATGGACTCCTTAAAATGTTGACTCAGAATGGAGAGCTGGTAACGCTTGTTCACACAGTTCTGTTCTATGAGAGTCACGGAGTATGGCCGCATACCATACACCAACTGCTACCATACTGTACTGGAAATACTCCCATAGAAAACAATGAAGAACACAGAGCTCCCTGTAAGGGAAATCCCCATAGAAGCAGAATGGAGAAACAGACGCACTTTCCCTTTACTGGGAACTCCCATAGAAAAGAAATGGAGACACACAGCGTCCTTGTACTGGGTTAACTCCTATAGGACTGAATGTGGAGAGGAACTACCCGATACCGCTTGTACCGGGAACTCCGATCTAGATACAGAATCTTGGAGAACACGCGCTCCCCTGTTACGTCGCGGAAGCTCCCATCTGAAACAGAAATGGAGAACACAGTGCTCCCCTGTACTGGGAACTCCACCAGATAGAAACAGAATGAGGAGAACACACGCGCTCACCCTGTACTGGAAACTCCCATATGAACCGAATGGAGAGAACACAGCGCATCCCCTATACGTGGGAACTACCAAGATCTCTAGTGAAATGTGAGAAGACGAATCAGAAGCACAGTGCTCCCCTGTACTGGGAACACCCGATAGGAACAGATTAGAGGAACACAGCCACTCCGCCCGGTATACAGGGAACTCGCCAGATAGAATCAGTATGGAGTGGAACACAGCGCATCCCCCTGTACTGGGAACTCCATAGAACAGAATAGAGAACACAGCACTCCCTTACAGGAGACTCCGCATAGAACAGAATGGAGAACACAGCGCTCCCCGGATACCAGTGAAACTCCTTAGAACAGAATGGAGCGAAAACAGCGCTTCCCTACAAGGGAACTCCCATAGAACAGAATGCTAAAAAGAACACAGCGCTCACTGTTCTCTGGGAAACTCCCATAGAACAAATGGAGAATCAACAGTGCTCCCCTGTACTGGGAACTACAACTTCTTAGAACAATAATGGGAACACAGCGTCCCCTGTTACTGGGAGTACTCCCATAGAACAGGAATGGAGAACAAAAGCAGCTGACCACTCGTACTGGGGAACGGTCATAGAACAGGAATGGAAGAGAACACAGCACTTCCCCTGTACTGGGAACTCTCCCATGATATAGGAATCTGACATGGAGAGACACAGCGCACTCCCCCTGTACTGGAGTAAGTCCACATAGAAACAGATGAGAACTCAGGCGCTCACCCTGTAGGCTGGGAAACCCATAGAAAGAATGGAGAAACACAGCGCTCCCTATACAGGGGAAACTCCCATTGAAAAAAACTGAATGGAAGAACACAGTGCTATCCTACCTTGGCTTATAGCGACGGCAACTCCATAGAACAGCCTATGGACGAACATCAGCACACGCTCCCTGTACTAGGAACTCACCATAGACGAGATATGGAGAACACCATCTGCTACCTGTACTTGGGAACTGCCATAGAGCAGAAAATGGTGGACACGCGCTCCCCCTGTTCTGGGAACTGGCCATAGAGGCAGAATGGAGAAAACACCAGCGCCTCCCTGTTCTGGGAACTTTCATAGTACAGAATGGCGAGAACACAAGCGCTCCGCCTGTACTGGGAACTACCATGTAGAACAGATTGTAGAACACAGTGCTCCGCTGTACTGGGACTCCACATAGAAACAGAATGGAGCATACACAGCAATCCCCATTACAGGGATTATCCCATAGAAGAGAATGGAGAAACGACAGCGCTCCCCTGTACTGGGATAACTCCCATTGAACAGAATGGAGAACACAGCACTCACCTGTATGGGAACTGGCCATTGGAAACAGAATGGGGAGAGACACAGCATCCCCTGTTGTACTGGGAACTCCCCTAGAACAGAATGGAGAACACAGCGCTCCGCTGTTTCTGGGAACTACCATAAGAACAGAAAATGTAGAACACGGTGCGTCTCCGCTTGTACTGGGCTAATCTCCATGAAACTCAGAATGGAGAACACGCAATCCCCTATGACTAGGGAAACTCCCATAGAAACAGAAGCGAGAACACAGCGCTCCCCTGTACTGGGAACTCCATAGAAACAGACATGGAGGAACACAGCGTCTGCGCCTGTACGTGGGGAAGCCCATAGAAACAGAATGGAGAGGAACACGAGCACTCCCCTGTTGACAGGGATCTCCCATAGAAACAGATTGGAGAAAATGGAACAACAGCGCTCCCCTGTACAGGGAACTCCCATTAGAACAGAATAGGAGAAGGAACACCAGCACTATCACCTGGGTACTAGGGGAAGACTGCCATAGGAACAGAATGGAGAGAACTACACAGCACGTCACCACCTTGCTATCCACTAGGGAACTCCCATACGACATCAGCAACCTAACTGGAGAATCAACAGCCATACTCCCCGTACAGTGGGAACTCACATTATGAGAAACAGTGACATCGCGGAGAACACAGTGCTCCCCTTGTACTGGACTCCCATATAGCAAAACAGAATGGAGAGGAGACACAGCACTCCGTCCTGTAATCACCGGAACACGTCCATAGAACAAATGGAGAAACAAATCGCTCCACTGTAGCTGGGAACTGCCATAGTGAGAATTGGAAACACACGCGCTCCCCTGTTTCGGGGAACTGCCATAGAGAGAAGAATGGAGAACAGTCCGCGCGTCCCTGTCTGGGAACAGTCATAGAAAAGAATGGAGAACACCAGCGCTCCGCTGTTATGGGAACTACCATAGAACAGGATGTAGAGAACACAAGAGTCCGCGTGTACTGGGAACTCCCCTTTCGAAGATTGGAGGAACACAGCACCTCCCTAATACAGGCTACACTCCCCCATTAGAACAGAAATGGAGTACACAGCGCTCCACCTGTCCTGGGAACTCCCATAGAACCGAATGGAGAACACAGCACTCACCTGTACTGGGGAACTGCCATGAACGTATGGAGAGAACACAGCCACCTACCCGCTTGTACTGGGACTCCCATAGACAGAATGGAGACCCACAGCACTCCCCGTATACTGGGAAATCCCATAGAACACAATGGAGAGAACACAGACGACTTCCCCTGTACTGGGATCACCATAGGAACCGAATGGAGAACAGCGCTCCCCTATACAGGGAATTCTCATAGAACAGAATGGAGAAAGCACAGCGCTCCCTATATCAGGGAACTTCCCATAGAACAGAATGTGAGAAAAACAGCGCTCCCATTGTATGGGAAACTCCCAGTAGAACAGAATGGAGAACACAGCAGCTCTCCATGTGCTGGGAATCCCATTACGAAAGACTCGCAGATGCGGACAGATACACATCGCTCCCATAGTACTGGGAACTGTTATAGGAACACTGAATGGAGAAACACTGCGCTCCCACTGTACTGGGAAACCCATTAGAAACAGAATGGAGTACACAGCGCTCCCCTGTTCTTGGGAACTCCAATAGAACAGATTGGAGAAGTCTCGCGCTCACACTGTAGAGGGAACTTCCATAGAACAGGAATGGTGGGACACAGCGCTCCCCTGCTACTGGGAATCCCATAGACAAGAACTGGAGAACACAGCGCTCCCCTGTACTGGCAAACTTCGATAGACCAGAATGGAGAACACAGCGCCCCTGTACTGTGCGAACTCCCATACGAACAGATTGGGAGGAGAACACAGCGTCCCTGACTGGAGATCTCTCCATTAGACAAGATTTGATTGAGACATCAGCGCGTCACCCCTGTACTGGGACTTCATAGAACAGAATGGAGGGCAAGACACAGCGTCCCCTGTTCTGGGAACTCCCATAGGAACAGAATGGAGAACACAGTGCTACCCTGTACTGGGAAACTCATAGAGCAGTAATGGAGAAACACAGCGCTGCTACCGCGTGTACTGGGAACTGTCATGAAGAATCAGAATGGCAAGGAGAACACACGTGCTCCCGCTGTTCTGACGACTGTCAGGAAAAGGAAGATGGAGGACACGTTGGACTTTCCAACTGTACACAAGCATCTCATCTCTGGTCCCAATGTTATCAAACTGCCTGGTTTGCCCTATTTTCCGTTTGATGGCCGATAACCAAACAGTGGAGGAATCGACTTGTCAATTATTGATTTAAGGTCAAGAATGTGAGTTCCCCAAGTGGTTCCTTATTGGGTGGAATACCGCGCGTGTGAGGCCCATGAAATCCCCCTGACTGAATTTGGCGGTCAGATCCCGCTGGTGATCTGAGCGTCTCTTAGAGAATCCATATCAGCTATGTAGAGTAACATGAAATCCAAGTTGGCATTCTTGTTGGACCCAACAGAACCAATTTTCCCCTGTAGAGAATATATATTTCTGGTGAGTTGTTGATCCCGTCCATGTTCTTAGAAGTCCAGGTCAGCTTTAAAGTCGGTCTATGAAGTGGTGGAGTCGAAGCCCACCAACAAAGAAGCTCTTTATATCTTAGCTTCCAGTAATGGGACATGTCAGAAGTGGGATATTGGGGTTAACTGCTAAATTTTAAAGGGGTTGTCTCACCACGCTATTTCACAGATCCAAAGCAGCTTCAGATTCATGCACCTTGGCTATTCCAGGTCAAGCTGTGGGTGGTTCTGTAGCAGTTATTAGCATATCAGCTCCATAGTCACCGCTCTTCCAATTACTATGGACTTGGGCGCAGGGACGTGGCTTGTTAATATATCGTCCAGGGAGCTTCAGAGCTCAAAGTAAACAAGTAATTAGTCTCCTTTGTTTGTTAGAGACAACACACTGTCCTCAGCCGAGTGTGGATGACATCACTTACTGTCTCAGATTGTCACGACTTTTATGTGCACACTGCTGAGTAGTGTGGACAAATCTCTCTTACCTCAACAAAGCAAAAAAAACCAAAGCAATATATTTGGCAAAAACCAGTATTTAATTTAATGCTCCCCTACTGTTGGGAAAGCTAATCGATTTTAAGGTTTCTTCAAATGTGCTTCTGTGTTTTGCACAGCATAAAGAATTTTATCTCTGCGTACGTTGGCTGATAAAATTTCCAAAATGGCTTCATCTCCTCAGTCTTCTCTTGCTGTGAAGGGTTAGCTAAGGACAAGGACATGAGGACCCCTTAGTGCGGTGAATTACACGCAGTCACACGAGAGGCGTCTAATTGAGGCTGAATTTTGAGGAATGTTTGCAAGCAGTGTATTTATATTGTAGGACAGCGAGACTTCTCGTGATTTGTTGGCAAAGCAAGCTGCTGCCGGGGTTCGTGGGTGGGATGTTCGTGTTAGCAGCTTACCATTTGTACCTAGACTGAGCGACTGGAACTGTGTGTGTGCATGGTAGGTTGTCTTTTAGGTTAGGAGGACCCGCCTTATGATACACTCAGAAGAGGTTAATTGGATTTTGCGCGTATGACCAATGCCACCTAGATAATGTATGATGAACAGGAAACAGGACTTCAGAGGACGAGTTGTGTCTGTGTTGTGGCTTCCAGCAAAAATCTTTTTCTTATTTTTTTTTTACTTTTTGTTTTACGAACCTGTTGCTATGATTAGAAAGGGCCACTCCCAGAGAAGATGACACTTACCTGAGGCGCTCTCTGGGGTGATCAGCTTGTACCACTGCAATTCATTCATTCGACCCTTTGCCCTTCCATTAGTACTGAGCTTTGTGTGTATAAGCCACACTCCATCATAGTTCAGTCATATAGACGGATATAGTGATTCAGAAGGTTGGTGTCTTATATATATATTTATTCTCTCCTCTATCATATAACCCTATATTATCACAGGAGGCTGACAGCTCCTTCTCATAGGTCATTGAACACCCTATATATCACAGAACTCAGCTCCTGACTCCTTTATCACTATGACCGCTTATATCTACAGAGCTTCCAGCCTCCTGTCGTTTCTCTCTATCATTAAAACCCTTTATATCAAACAGATCTCAGCTCCTCTCCTCCTTTTTTATTAACCCACTATATAGTGCATCAGCTCGCTCAGCATCATATCTACCTCTTATCAATAAACCTAATTATATCATCAGAGCTCAGCTGCCTGTCTATCATATAACCCGTATGGAATCACTGAGCTCCAGCTCCTCTGACTGCTATGTCATTTCGTAATCCCTTATTCTATAACAGAAACTCAGCTCACTTATCACCTTTATCATAATGACCCTTTAATCACTAGAGCTCAAGTCCTCTTCTCTGTCATATAACCCTATATATGCACAGATCTCAGCTCCTCTCCTTATCATATAACCATATATATCACAGATGCTTCAGATCCTTCCTCTATCATTAATCCCTATATATCACAGAGCTCAGCTCCTTATCATAAACCCTATTATATCACAGAGCTCAGCTGCTCTCACTCTATCATATAACCTAATATATCACAGAGCTCAGCTTCTCGCTCAATTCATATAACCCTATATATCACAGAGCTCAGCTCCTGCTCCTTCTCTATTCATATCTAACCCTATATATCACGCAGTGCTCTCAGACATTTCTCTCCCTCTATCAATATAAACTCTTGATTTATCACAGAGGCTCAGACTCTCTGCCGACTTAGTCATATAACCATATATATCACTCATGAAACAGGATCTGCTCCTACTCCTCGTCACCTATAATTAACACTATATATCACAGAGCTCTGCTCCTCTCCCCTCTAGATCATTATCACTGAGGTATAAGTAAGACAAGAAGCTCAGCTCACTCTAATCTACCTCTATCGCGATATTACCCTATATTTCACCGAGATCAGCTTCTTCTCCTCTATCATATTACCCTATATCTCACAGGAACTCAGCTCCTCTTCCTTTATCATATGACCCTATATAATCACAGAGCTCAGCTGCTTCCTCAATCATATAAGCCGGACTAATCACAAGAGCTACTCAGCGTTCTCTGCTGCCTGTGTGAAACATATAAACCGCTAATTATTATCACAGAGCTCAGCTCCTCTCCTTCTCAGGTAAACCCTATATATCAGAGAGCTCAGAGCTCCTGACACCTTCTCTATTACCGTGTATGAATCCAGATATATCTCTCAGTGTGTATGACTCAGAACATCACTCGTCTCTATCATATAAACCCATATATTGACTCACAGAGTCAGCTTCTCTCCTTATCTTATAACCCTATATATCGCGACAGAGCTGAAGCTTCTCTCCCTATATCATTATAACTATATATATCACAGAGACTCAGCTTCGTCTCGCCTCTATCATATAAACTCTAGTATATAACAGAGGCTCAGCTTTCATCCTCCAGTCTATATCCATATACGCAACCCTCACTTTTATCAGGGCAGAGCTCCAGCTGTCATCTGACATCCTAACTGAAGTCATATAACTTTTACTATCATCAGAGCTCAGCTTCTCTCCCTTTATTTCACTATAACCCTATATATTCGAGGCGGGCTCCGCTGCACTCTCTCCATATAAGAACCCTCTCTATATTTCACAGTGCTAAGCTACCTTACCTTGTTCTAACATATAACACCTTATATTTAACAGAGCTTCAGCTCCGTGGCGTCTCCTCATAATCATATTACACCATATATCTTCACTCAATGAGATCGCATCTATCCTTCTAATCATATACCCTATATATCACAGGGGAGCTCAGCTCCTCTTCTGTTATCCATATAACTAGGATGATGGGAGAGTGGCTAACGCGTCCGTCCTCCAGGCGCTACATACATCCCTACACTGTTTGTTTGCTGAGGCACTGCAAGTGTTCCACACAGCTTGGCTTCCACTGTAGAAAATAGGAATATTTTATTAAAATGCTAATGAAAGCTTTAGCTTTTAAGTGGAAATAAGCAGCAGCGTCTCTCCCGGCTTTTCCCCGCACTTGGACTGGTAGTGTTTGAGTAGTTTTGGATGCGGCGTATAATCATTTTGCATGGGGCCATCCGCTCTACAGGTAAGGAAATCCCAGGCCAGAATCTAATGAGAGCCTTGTTTTGAGCAGGTGCCTGCGCTCTTTCGTCTACTCTCGTAATAGGGTAAGATCGTCTCTCGTGCCGACATTGCGGAAATTCATTCCAGACCTGTAGACCGGCCCTGAGCACCGCGGCCGCGTGACGAGCCTCTTATATCCACTAGGGCTTTAGATTGGGCCGTGTGTAACCCTTCAAGATCTACAGGGAACATGCCGAGGATGTAGTGTTACTGCCAAAGCTGTTGTAGACCCAAAGCTGTTGTAGACCCAAAGCTGTTGTCGACCCTAATAAGTGTTGTAGACCTCCGAAAGCGTGTTGTAGACCCCAAAGTCCTGATTGTAGACCCGCAAAGTGTTGGTTGACCCACAAGCTGTGTGTAGACCGCACAAGCACAAGCTCAGGTGGCGGATCATTCAGGAGACTCGCTACCCAAGCCTTAGGAGACACCTTTGTTCAAGTCGCGTCGCTACTATACACTGAATACTGTCAATCACTTTTAGGTTTTATGAGATGATGGTCTATCTAAAACTCGACAAGTAACTTAATTTCGCAGAGATGAATATAAGTCCAGAGTAAGATAGAATGCAGAGAGAAAGGGGGGCGGCGAATGGGCTGTTCAACTATAAAATAGGGCCCAATTAAATTGTCTAAATTTTAGACAATGTCACTATATATTTTCCACTCTAATAGACCTGACCATTCAGACCCCCTAATAATCCAATACTATAAATATTAATAGACTAATATTAATATATATACTGAGCTTTTCTGGAACCTTATTTTAATACTATGTATATTATACATACAATATAGTGGAATCCAAAAGGGGTGTATACCTTCAATTACTGCCTATATATACACATCCGCAGGTTACAAAAAAAATAACAGTTTATTGATCAATGAGACATAATTTACTTAGAGATGCCATAGATACTATACATGAAATACTAATCTTTGCAGTGTGGCGCCAGGATGCAGGGCCTATCCACTGGTGGCCCACAAGAATCAACTCACTGGTGTTATCATATCTCACCACTGGGTCATGGCGTCCAATAAGAATCATCCCAACCTTGGTGGCCCCCAAGAATCATCTCCACTGGTGTGGCCCCAAGATTTCAATCTCCATGGTCAGGCCCCTGAGAAACAAACTCAAATGGTGCGGCGCAAGACACAAACTCCATTGATGGGCCCAAGACGAAGAATCATCTTCATTTGGTGGACCCAAGAATCAACGGCACAATGGTGGTACCATGAACCAACTCCCAATTGATGGGCCCAGGAGGTCATTCTCATTGAGTTGCGCCCAAGAAATACAATCCACTGGTGGGCTCATGAATGTTATCTACTAGTGGGTGGGCCCCAAAGTGTCAACTACCAACCGTGCGTGGGCAACCAAAGATATCATCTCAATGGCCGTGAGGCCCCCAAGTATATCAACTCAAACTGGTGTGGGCCCCATTAAGTATCAACTCCACTGGTGGGGCCCCCACAAAAGAATATCAATAGCACTGGTGCGGCCACCAGAATCACCTCCACTGGTGGCCCTAGGACAGAATCAACCTCCATCTGGTCGGGCCTGCAAGAACCTTCACCTTTCCATCTGTTGGCACCAAGAATACCAACTTTACTGGTTGAGCTCCAGTCTCGCTTCTCAGTGGGTCCCAGGGAGATCAGATTTCAGTGGTGGGTGCCACACGATGCGCATCCCAATTCTGACATTATAGTTACATCAAACCCAAAGTAGGGTGCCAATAGTTTTTACAAAATACTGCCATTTGGAGCAAAAACAATACCATACTGAAAGCAGAACACTGCCATATATTTCTCAGAAAATATTCAGTGCAGAAAGTAACCCCATACTACTCATCCCAATATATTACTTGTAGAACACCGGTAGTTTCAAGAACTTTCTATATAGTTCACACCCAGTACAGAAATTCAGTGTCCAATTAATACTGCAATACACTATCCAAATAATATCACTATATAGTGCTCACAGAATACTGCCATATATTTCACACTAGATACTGAAATTCATTGTCCAAATAAAAGTACTATATAGAGCTCACAGAATACTGCCATACATTTCCCAGAAAACACTGCCATTTAATGCCCCCAAAACAAGGCTCTGGATGAGTGGAAGGGGGGTTAATGGGTGTCAGTACTGCTCGAGATCGGTCCAAGGCACACGTGTGAACGGTATTCATAGTCGATGTGATATTGTGGTGTCCAAGATAAGATTGAAGGATGGTGGGGTCCAAAGCGGCAGTGAAGGATGATGCCTATATTGTGAAGTCCCGGGGTATTTCTAGCAGTAAAATGTAGTTTATCAGTATATGTGTACCTGGTGACGGGCTAAGACCTGGTGCACTTATAATTGCCGACGTGTATGTCAAAGTCCCTGATGGTCCAGACCAGTGGAGGAGTCCAATTTATAGTCCCTAGTATCCTGAGCAGTGAAGGGGTTTATAGTAAAGTCCCAGGTGGTCCAGTGTAGTGAAGGGGTTCATAATAAGGTGCCTATTGGTCCACGGGCAAAGTTATGGAGTTTTGGTTTAAAGGTCTTCTGTTATTCAAGGGTAGTAAAAGTGGGTTCGTTAGTAGTGTCACCTGGTGGGTTCCCTGCACTTGAAGGGATTAAATGTAATGTTCCTGGTGATCCAGGGCAATGAAGGGATTAAGTTGCTTATTGTCCCTCGCTCGGAAAAGCGGGCATAGTGAAGGGATTAAGTGTAATGTCCCCTTGGTGGGGTCCAGGGCAGTGAAGGGATTATGTGTAATGTCCCTGCTGGTCCAGGACAGTGAAGGGATTAAGTGTAATGTCCCTAGTGGTTCAGGGCAGTGAAGGGATTGATGTGTAATGTCCTGGTGGTCAGGGCAGTCGATAGGGATTAAGTGTAATGTACCCTGGTGGTCCAGGGCAGTGTAGGGATTTATGGGGTAATGTCCCTGGTGGTCCAGGTCAGTGAAGGGATTAAGTGTAATGTCCCTAGTGGTCCAGGGCAGTGAAGGGATTAAGTGTAATGTCCCTGGTGGTCCAGGGCAGTGAAGGGATTAAGTGTAATGTCCCTGGTGGTCCAGGGCAGTGAAGGGGTTCATAATAAGGTCCTTTATGGTCCAGGCCATTGAATGGATTAAGTGTAATGTCCCTGGTGGTTCATAATAAGGTGCATATTGGTCCAGGACAGTAAAGGAGTTTGGTTTAAAGTCTCTGTTATTCCAGGGTGGTAATGTGGTTTGTAGTAGTGTCCATGGTGGTCCAGCACAATGAAGAGATTAAATGTAATGTCACCGGTGGTCCAGGGCAGTGAAGGGGTTCATAATAAAGACCTTGGCGGTCCAGGGCAGTGAAGGGGTTCATATTAAGACCTTGGTGGTCCAGGGCAGTGAAGGGGTTCATAATAAAGACCTTGGTGGTCCAGGGCAGTGAAGGGGTTCAGAATAAAGACCTTGGTGGTCCAGGGCAGTGAGGGGGTTAATAGCAAAGTCTTTAATGGTCCCGGCCAGTATGGGGATTACATGCAATGTCCCTGGTAGTCCAGAGCAGACAGAATATTATCTTTATACCCAGAGCTCGGTGTCAGAAATCCAGAGCTCCAGCCACAATATATGAGATATAGAAAGTCACGAACACAAAGCTTGTTCCATCCTCATTCTCAGCTCATTACAGAAAGGAAGAAGCAAGAACAGATCGAGGTCGGGGCGGAAAGCAGCCCCGACTGCAGCAGATCTCACGGAGCCTCTCTGCCTCTTATTAGATCACCATGACCACTAAGCTGCAGGGATTGATTTAGACGTGGGCTGATATTGATTCCTGAAGCCGGAGTGGGAGTCCGCAGACTATCTCATCTCACGTAGCTTATATAGTAGCACCTTGTGTGTTTACTGCCGGCGAAACACCGCGCATTAACTCTGCCACTTTATATCGCCAAATACTGATTTCTCTCATCTATCATTGTTGCCACAAGCTGTGACCGAGGGGGGAAAACAGGATTATTAACAGGTGAACACATCACGCCGGCCGAAGATTTCTCACCCAGCAGCTACCACTTGCAGATTGTGAAGAGTTAAAGGATTGTATCCATGTGACTAACCAGGCTGTTTACCCTCCATCCTGACTGGCTCGCTTACCTCCCTTCCTGACCGGCCCGCTTACCTCCCTTCCTGACCGGCCTGCTTACCTCCCTTCCTGACCGACCCGCTTACCCCCCTTCCTGACCGGCCCGCTTACCTCCCTTCCTGACCGGCCCGCTTACCTCCCTTCCTGACCGGCCCGCTTACCTCCCTTTCTAACTGGCCTGCTTACCGCCCTTTCTGACAGGCCCGCTTACCTCCCTTCCTGACCGGCCCGCTTACCTCCCTTCCTGACCGGCCGTTCCCCTCCCTTCCTAAAACCGCCCGTTACCCGCCTTCCTGACCGGCCGCTTACCCGCCTTCCTACCGGCCCGCTTTACCCCCTTCCTGACCCGGCCCCCTTACCTCCCCCCTTCCCCCCTTCTGACCCCCCTTTCCCCCTAAACCGGCCGCTTACCCCCTTTCCTGACGGCCCGTTTACCCCCTTCCTACCCTCCCCGCTTACCCCCCTTCCTGAGGGCCCCGTTACCCCCCGTTTTTAACCCCCCCTCCCCCCCTTCCTTGCCCGGCCCCCCTTACCCCCTTTTTTAACGGCCCGCTTACCCCCTTTTTAGACGGCCCTTACCCCCCTTCCTACGCCCGCTTACCCCCTTTTTGAGGGGCCCGTTTCCCCCCTCCCTGAGGGGCCCGCTTACCTCCCTTTCAACGGCCCCGCTTCCCCTTCTTCTGCTGGCATGCTTACCCCTCTTCCTGACCCCCCTTTTTTACCTCCCTTTTAACGGGCCCGCTTACTCTCTTTCCTGCCCCCGTTACCTCCTTTCTAAGGGGCCCCGCTTACCCCTCTTCCTGACCGGCCCGCTTACCTCCCTTTCTAACTGGCCCGCTTACCCCTCTTCCTGACTGGCTTGCTTACCCCCCTTCCTGACCGGCCCGCTTACCTCCCTTTCTAAATGGCCTGCTTACCCCCCTTCCTGACCGGCCTGCTTACCTCCCTTCCTGATTCCTGATAGGTAGAAGTAGGCATCTTAGGCGGTTACCCACCCAGCCTCAGACTGGCCCACAGTGAGCTCCTAGGAATAAGGGCTACCTTTTAGGGAGAAAGACAGAAAAATAGAGGCAGAGGGCAAGAGTCATGTACAGCAGCTGTAGAATAGCCCCCAAGAAATGTATTTCACTGGTTCGCCCCAAGAATCAACTTCACTGGTGGCCCAAAGAATCAACTTCCTGTGGGCCTGAATCATCTCATGGTTGGCCCAAAATCAAACCCCACTGGTGGCCCAAATAAAATTCATTCGGGGCCCAAAAAAAAAACTCCGGTGGGCCCCAAGAATCAACTCCAGGGTGGGCCCCAAGAATCAACTCCCTGGTGGGACCCGGAATAAACTTCACGGGTGGGCCCAAAAATTAACTTCACTGGGGGCCCCCCAAGAATAAAACCCCACTCGTGGCCCCAACAATCAACTCCACTGGCGGGCCCCAAGAATCAATTCATGGTGGCCCCCCAAGAATAAAACTCCACTGGTGGGCCCCAAAGAATCAACTAAGGGGAGGCCCCCAAAGGGGAATCAATTCCATGGGGGCCCCCAAGAATCAAAACTTTTTGGGTGGGCCCAAAAAGAAAACTCATAGTGGCCCCCGAGAATCAAACTCCACTGGTGGGCCCCAAAATAATTCATGGTGGCCCCAAGAATAAAACCACCCACTGGTGGGCTCAAAAATCAACTTCATTGGGGGGACCCCAAGTTCAACCCCCTGGTGGAGCCCTAAAAATCAACTTCATGGGGGCCCAAAAGTTTTCAATTTAATTGGTGGGACCAAGAATCTCTCCACTGGTGGGCCCCAAAGTATAAAACTCTACTGGTGGACCCCCAAAGAATCAACTTCATTGGTGGGTCCAAGTATCAACCCCAATGGTGGAGCCCCCAAAGAATAAACTTCATGGTGGCCCAAGAAAAAACTTTAATTGGGGTGGGACCCAAAAATCATCTCCACTGGTGGGCCCACGTTCAATCCATGGTGGAGCCCCCAAAATAAGTTCATTGGTGGGATCAAGTTCAAACCCCATGGTGGGCCCCCAAGAAAATTTCAACTTTCTTGGTGGGACTTCCCTAAACTTTAAAAAACTTAAAACTTGGTGGGCACCAGCACCCCCTCGACCCGCGCCAAACCCTCTGCTTCCCCGTCGCACGGCCCCTGTTTTGTATATGAATCACAGATAAAGCCCGTGCCAGCACCAGCCACATATGACCTGGACCAGACAGTCCTCCATGTTTTGCCCCGACCAGCGATCCATATGACAGGTCAGTCTTACTGTTGCAGCAAAATCTCCTCTGTAGCCAAATTACTGAGAAAACAGATTGCGCTCATCCACGTCTGTAATGCCAAGGGCCCTGTTGTCGTTCAGAAATTTGGATTAATAACTCGTGTTGACAACCACGGGCTAGACATGAGTCACCATTTTTAGAAGCAGATGGGGAAGGATGTGGGAGGATTTTTGGGCGGTACCATCCTCCTCCAAAAAAAGCAAAAAAACTGAACAGATGTTTGGAGAACGTCATGGGGGGTGCGGGGATTCAAACTTTTGTGAAGATGATGACATGTAGGAATGAAGACTTAGGTGGCAGTCAGCTCGAATAGAGAACATCTGCGGACAACTCACTTTACCGGCTTTGGGGACTCTAAAAAATCCCTAATTAATCAGTTCTTCTCCAGTCTGTGATAAGCTCCTGATGCAGATACAGCTAAACCCCCCTTCCCCGGGCGCTCCCCATTCATTTCTTATAAAAAAACCCAGGAAATGTTAATTACAATAGGCCTCGAAGTGCAATCTACTGACGCTCTGTCTTCTTCTTGTCATCCAGATGGATTCTGCTTTGTATATGGATGGGAATATTTTGTGCAGATTAACTCCTGCAGGGTGGTCATGAACTACGGGTGTCCTGATGTGTCCACTGGGACTTGGAGGGCCCAGATCCTAACCCTTAGACCAGGGGTCTGCAACTTCGGCTCTCCAGCTGTTGGGAAACTACAACTCCCATCATGCATTTATATAATCTATATCACTGGGTATGATGGGACATGTCGTTTCCCAACAGCTGGAGAGCCTACGTTGCAGACCCCTGCCTTAGACATAGGCAGTGAGAGTCCCGTCGTTGATGTAGTAGAAATCATCTTTCTATGGATTCACATCTTGCAGAGGTTGGGTGGATAAGCAAGACTGCAGTATAAAGCATGGTGGAGAAACAAAGCGTTCTGAACCTGGGATGACACAGGAAGTGGATTACAGGCTACCTTCGACTCACAGTAGACCATGGGTGTCAAACTCATTTTTACCAAGGGCCACCTCAAAGGGTCTTGAAGCTAGAGGGCGGTTAGACTAGGGCCACATCAAAGGGTCTTGGAGCTAGAGGGCGGTCAGACCAGGGCCACATCCTAGGGACTTGGAGCTAAAGGGGGGGCAGACCAGGGCCACATCAAAGGGTCTGGGGAGACTAGAGAGCAAGTGTAGGGCGGTCAGACCCGGACCACCATCTATGTGTTGCTGACCAGAGTAGCGTGAATCCAAGATGGCGCCTAAACCCAGTGCTGCCACAATCATCTCTGCCAAGGACTGGTTGTGTCTTCTAGAGATGGCTGAGCCGGACCTTCTGCATCCAGACCTTGTCCATCCATTCTCTTTTGTCCCACAGAAAATAATGTTGTGGCCACGGCCTTGAGTTAAGTTAGAAAAGTGCAATAGAAAAGTTAGAGTAAGTGTAAATAGCTAGGTATACTTGGGGCAGAGCTAAAGCGTCGCCTTCCACATGGAGCTGTAAGAGGTGGGAAGAAGGTGGGTGGTCCTTCCATACCCTTCATAGAGCTGTCACCCAGGCTCGGACTTGCCCTCAGGGGAAAAGAGGAAACTCCTGGTGGGCCCTTGAGCATGGTAGACCTTGAATAGATTTTAACTACATATACATCTTCAGAAGAGGCAAAAAAGCATAAAAAGAGAGGCAATGAACATTCCGGGGGCGGGGCGTTTGACACGGCCG
Organism: Phyllomedusa bahiana; assembly: GCA_025379985.1. Lineage (NCBI taxonomy): Eukaryota > Metazoa > Chordata > Amphibia > Anura > Hylidae > Phyllomedusa > Phyllomedusa bahiana. Next base: position 48,972 of record JAODAL010019395.1, on the reverse strand, counting down.
CATCTTATGGCTGCTCCTGCTCAATCTTTATAAAAGTACGGCTATCAGAGGCATCCTATCTCCTAGAGCCACCAAAAGTGGTTTCTGAAGCTGCTGGAGACCTACTGACTGCAGGAGTAGGAGTATTTCTTTCCCCGGAGGCCAGGAGCAGTAGTGACTGCTAAGCCCACAGCAACCGGCAACCTCCACCTAAGCCGGGACACAGGCAAAGCGGCGGGCCCGAGAAGATACGGGCGCAACGGAGACGAGAGGAGAGATCAGCGGCGGTGAGAAGTGACCTGCTTGGCCATCACCGACCCCCAGCGCTCCGTCAACACAGAGACAGCCCAAAACCGCGGAGGAGAAAAAAGCCCGCGGAGTTTCTCGCCGCGCGTACTCAGCAGGCGCCATCTTGGAGACACCGGTGTGGCGCGGCGAGAGATGGGACGGTGGGTGTCTTCGGGCCTCAACGCCTGCAACGCTGCCCGGATCGCAAGGCACCCCAGCAGACTTACCGGCAGCCGCGGATTACCGTGTCACTGCTCGGCCCACGGAGTTTCCAGCCAAGAAGGACACCCAGCAGACGCCATCTTGGGATCACCATAGAGCCAGCGGGCGTCTTCGGGCGCGAGCGCTTGCCGCGCTGCCCCCCCTGGAAGTCGGGAATCGACTTGGAGACCTGGCTGTGATACTGACAGCAGTGGGCTGACGTATCGGAGCTCCCGCTCTACAAAAGACCAGAAGCGGAGCGACGACGCAGGCAGGCGAGAGCGGACACTGACCGAGGAACACCGCAATCACACCCTAAGGCCCAGCTGTAAACGTGAGTTGTATCGGGGGAGAGTGAAAGGCGGGCGGCCATCATACGGGCGTTAACTACCAGCTGGCCCTTGTGCCCTCAGCCGCGGTGAACCGGCCGCACTCTCTGGACACCTGGACTTGGGCTGGGGCAGGGTGCTGGCGCACAGGACGCATTGCTGGCTGTCTTCAGGGGCGCTGTGTTACCCACACGCCATTTAAGAGGCCTTGCAGACTTTGGGACCCAGACATAAAACTGATCCATTACTACCCTACATAAAAGGAGCGCCCCATCTAGGATCCCTCGGCCGGTGTGATAGGTCCCTGTTGGACGCTTGTAGGGGGTCTGATGCGCTCATCTAGTGCCCGCCAAGAAAGGAGACAGGCTGAGACGGTGGCTAGATAGTGTGGCTGTACCCCATAGTTGGCTTGGTTTGGTGCCTAATGAACCTAAGAGGGGAGATCCCGGACAGATCTGAGAGACTGGACCACCCCACCACCGCTCTCGGAGGGCAACACTTCGCTAAAACACCCGAGACTGGATATCGCAGTGCTCCACTTGGGGCAGAGATTTTCTTCCTCCTTTAATTGATTGGAGCACATACCGGGGAGACTTTGGTTGCAAAGAATTAATCTCCTCATTAAGGATTGCCCGGTTCTAGTAGATCAGAGACACTAAACGAACTTACAGATTAGCACTGAACACTTAGGGTTATCACCCCCTGCACGGGTAGTTCCTAGCTCTTGGTACACTGTGGGATATATTTAAGTATTGCTAAACTATTAGAATCATTCCAGATAAAGGGTTTCACTATACTGTTTATAGGAAAGGGTAACAACGGAAACTGAGAGAATAGTAGCCTAGGGTGAGAGTTAAAGTGAGAGAAGAGGTGTCCGTTTTAAATATACCTGGTAACCTTCGTGCTAAGAAGTTAAGGGAAGCCACAGATTGGTAGTATCTGTCACAGATCAACTCTCCCCAAATGTTTGACCATTGATTTAGGTTGTATTCTCACTACTGGGTAACCACTGTGACGTCAGCACAATTGTGGTCACTAGAGGTCACGGGGGGACTGTCCAGGGAAAAACATAGAAAGAAAACTGAGAAGCTATTACTATCGGGCATATATCCCAGGCACCTAATGGCTAGATTGTAAGATATGACATAACTTAACCTGACACTTGCATAGAGGGACGGTCGCCGGGGACTCCCGCGGGAAATCCACTGGTTCATAGTGCGCACTCACCAGGTATTACCTCGCCACATATTAGACCTCCCACGTAATCAACATTAGATACACGTGCTCGCGTGTGAAGCCATCACTGGTGACTCTGTCCATCCCCCAGAAGTAAAGTGGGAGCATGGACAAATTCCTTAACAAAAATACGCCAAACCGAGTCACCAGATCAGTAGCGCAATCGCAAACGCAACATACTACCGCGACTTGCAGTTGCGCACAACAGCCCCAGAGGCAGCGAAAAACCCCACCAGGAAACACTACACAACCCACAATGGCGCCCACTCCTCTGACACACGAGGCTGACAACATGGATACCTCTGCCCGCACTACACCATGTGCAAACCAGGACATAGAGGACACTCCAACTCAGACGCTCACACTAGCGCAAGAGGTTGGTAATATAATCCTCCCAGTGCTAGATAGAAGAATTGATCTTAATCAGGCCTCTGTAAATGCAGCACTCGCCCAGATAACGGCCAATGCACAAAAGATAGTAGATTTGGAATCGAGAACCGTGACAATAGAGGAGGATGTCACAAGGGTGGAAGGTACAGCCACCAACAATCAGGCAGCAATTGAAGTGTTGCAAGCAAAACTGGAGGACCTCGAGAACAGAGAAAGGCGCAATAATTTAAGATTTGTGGGAATCCCGGAGGTAGTCGCGCCGGACCAATTGGCCTTATACCTAGTTAAAGACCTGGCAGGGGCCCTAGACCTGACACTTCCTCAAGATCCCCTTCTCGTAGAAAGAGTACACCGTTTAGGACCACGCAGAGAACAAAGGGGAAGACCCAGGCCTACAATAGCATGCTTCCATAACTGGTCCATAAAGAACAGTTTCTTAGGGCCTATAGACAGAAAAGGGAGGTCCAAGTAAATGGCGAGAAAAGCCTGATTTTTCAGGACTTCTCCACACAGGTATCTCTTAAACGAAAGGCCTTCCACACGGTCTGCAGGCATTTGCATGATCAAAACATCCGTTTCCAACTAGTGTACCCGGCTAAATTGAGAGTACATGAAAACGGCCAACTGATTACGTACGAAACACCAGAGGAAGCGGCTAGGCGGTTTCTGCCGGAGGGTGATTAGTAGAGATTTGCCTGGTAGACTAGAAAGGGGTGAAAGGAAACAATGAGATCTGGTCTATTGTCATGCTATGCTTTTGAATTTTAAACATGAATGTGAAATGGTGTAAATTTCCTTCGGATTCAAAACCATTGTACTTAGAGATTACATGGAGTCTTAATACTGTCATATTGACACTCATAAACACTTTGTTATGTTTAGTTTTGTTAATTAAGTGTTTACTTGTGCAGCTCGGTCAGGGATTGCTTGGTCCGGACCCCCCCTTTCATTTTAGTACTTACCCCAATATTGGAAATTTAATTCCCCCCGCTAAATTGGTAGGTCAGGGTGCTCGCTGGGACACCATGGTCTGCCCTACTTTGGACTATATCTCAAGTAGCGCTTTCCCTCTGATTGACCCAGGATGAATCATAACGGCATAACCCCAGAAGGGGACAGTCCGCCCCCAATATTGAACATAGTATCATGGAACACAGCTGGACTTAACATACCAGAAAAGCGTAGAAAAGTGCTTTCCCAATTAAAGAAATAAAAAGCTGATATTATCTGCCTCCAAGAGACGCACTGGAAAACAGATAACTATATTCCACTCCGAGCACCCTGGTTGGACCCTCCTATAGTGGCGACTTATAGGACCAAATCAAGAGGTGTTGCTGTGTATTTTAGAAAGGGACTGGTACAGCAGGTGGTCGACCAATATGCAGATGAAGGGGGACGCTTTGTCTATATTAGAGTGCAAATAGACCAAAAGATATATACTATCTTCAATTTATATGCACCTAACCAACCTAATGACCGTTTTTATACGGAGATAGTTGGATTTTTGCTCCAGAGGGACCACACAAATCTAATATTAATAGGGGATTACAATCTGGCTCCAAATCCTTCTTGGGATAGATCTGGACCTTCTCGATCAGGAGATGCTACTCACCCCTCTATACGGATGCTAATGGACACGTTGGACGTTTTTGATCATTGGCGGGCCATGAACCCGACAGATAGGACTTTCACGTGCTACTCTGCAGTCCACGACTCCTTTTCCCGTATTGATCTGGCATTGGTATCAAATTCCCTAGGTCTGGAGGTGGCAGGTTCAGACATACATTCAATCATTATCTCGGACCATGCACCTATAACCCTAGCAATTCATAGACCTGTTGCCTCCTGTGGAACAAGGATGTGGAGATTCCCGGGCTTTACGACTCTGAAGAGTTTCGGGAGTTCCTGCGTGTCCATTGGCACCAATACTTACAAGATAATAGCATTCATGATACTGATACCCCTTTATTATGGCCCACGGCGAAGGCGGTGTTTAGAGGAAACATTATTAGTTATGTCAGTGCTAAACGTAAAGAATCTACTAGGAAATTTAACTTGTTACACGGGAGACTTAGAGTAGCTCAAGACACGCATATGTCCAACCCCACCCCTCAGACAAAGGCACAATACAGGGAAGCCAGGGAGCTATTAGAGACTTTCCTGCATGGGCAAGCGAAGTGGCATGTGCGGGCCGTCCAGAATAAGTTTTACCGATGGGGAGGGAGACAAGGGGCCTTATTAGCTAGAATGACAAAGACATGGAAATCCCAACGGCCGATAGCGTCAATAAAATGCCCGGAGTCGGGAAGGCTGCTCACAAACCCTGAGGCCATAGAGCAAGCACATTCCCTAATTATTTTGAGGTGTCCGCTTTTTTAGACAGCATACGCCTACCAAGTATAACAGAAGAGAATCGTATAGACTTAGAGCGAGAAATCTCCGAGGAGGAGGTACGAAGCGCCATAGCGTCTACGTCTAACGGGAAGGCGCCTGGGCCAGACGGCTTTACAGCCGAGTTTTATAAGATCCTCAAATCTGAAACCGCACCATATCTGACCAAGTTATTTAATGGTATTTTCCTCCGCTCTCAAGAGGTGGAGTCTTTTTTTGATTCTAGAACTACTTTGATTGTGAAACCAAATAAAGACCCCACGCTCTTAACGTCATATAGGCCTATCTCCTTACTTAATCACGACTATAAGTTGTTAGCTAAAATTATCGCAAATAGATTCCAGAAATTCCTACCGGCCATATCTCACCCAAATCAAACGGGATTCGTCGCTGGGCGGCACTCGGTCCGGAATGTCAGGGTGGTGTCTGGGGCGATAACAGCAGCGCGTGAGACCGAACATCCAACGTCCATGCTCCTGAGCCTCGACGCAAAGAAGGCGTTTAATAAAGTATCGTGGCCGTTCCTGGGCGCCACCCTGGCACGACGGAGCTTTGGATCCATATTCTTAAGGTTCCTGGACCATTTACACCTCAATTGTTCCACCACACTATTACTGAATGGCCAACTATCCCAGACAATTGACTTATTTAGGGGGGTACGGCAGGGATGCCCCTTGTCACCTATTTTATTTGACCTATCTATAGACCCACTTCTATATTATATAACCCAGGACCAAACATTCCAAGGTATCGTAAAGGAAGGTAGAGAAATAAAATTGACTGCATACGCAGATGACCTCCTGCTGATGATAGTAAACCCGAAAACAACTTTATCGCATGTCCTGACAGCGGTAAGAACCAAGGGACGACTTTCAGGGTATGAGATCAATGTAGATAAAAGTGAGGGTCTCCTCTTGAAAGGTCCAATGGTGCGCCTCCTCGTTACGATATTTAGGTGTGTTACTCACCAGAGACCCCTCTCGAATATATCGGGCTAATTTGGATAAGTACATGACAGCAGCAGACCGCACTCTGAAGTCTTGGGCTGGGCTACCTTTGAACTTTATGGGGAGACCCAACCTTATTAAGAGGATAGAATTTCCTAGGTTATTGTACTTGTTTCAGATGTTGCCAATTTATATTAGCCCCAAAGACGAAAAAACAATAAACGCTCTTTATCGTGCATTTGTATGGAATGGGAAAAGGGCAAGAGTTCCATTACATATATTATGCCAGACAAAGGCAAACGGAGGTCTTTGCTTCCCCAACGTGAGATCATATAGTTTGGCGGCATTGGGCAGGTACATGACGGATTGGATTCAAGGAACGGAAATATTCACAAATAGCTCATTAGATAGATTGTTCCTGCCTAACATATCGCTAGTAAACTTTATGCACCTCCCATTTGAAAAGATACCTGGAGATCTCCGCACTAATATTTTAGTGATGCCAGTCTGGAAAGCCTTGAACAAGATGCGACGCCAAAAACAGTTGTCCCCTAACTACTTCACTCGCCTTGCTCTGACCCTTAAACGGAACGCCACCTATAGTGTTTACTAGACTAACTCAGGAAGGAATGGGATGTGTGGGACAGTGGATAAATTGCGCAACATGCCAACCATATTCATTCAGCGAGCTGCAGCAGATATACCCATTAATATCCATACCATTTTTTAATTACCTGCAAGCTAGCAGCTACTGCATATCTATATTGCGAAACTTGGGGGGAGACTGACTGGGACCTGGGGTTTGAACAAGCTATCCTTCCACCAGCCACTAGACGCTCACACTTGTCCTCTACACTCACCGGCCACTTTATTAGGTACACCATGCTAGTAACGGGTTGGACCCCCTTTTGCCTTCAGAACTGCCTCAATTCTTCGTGGCATAGTTTCCCAAAAGGTGTTGCAACGATGCTCAATTGGTTTCCAAGGGGCCCCAAAAAGAGTGCCAAGAAATATTCCCCACACCAGACACCACCACCACCAGCCTGAACCGTTGATACAAGGCAGGATGGATCCATGCTTTCATGTTGTTGACGCCAATTGTGACCCTACCATCCGAATTTTCGCAGCAGAAATCGAGACTCATCAGACAGGCAACGTTTTCCAATCTTCTACTGTCCAATTTCGATGAGCTTGGCAAATTGAAGCCTCAGTTTCCTGTTCTTAGCTGAAAGGGTGGCACCCGGGGTGGGCTTCTGCTGCTGTAGCCCATCGCCTCAAGTTCGCCGTACTGTGCGTTCAGAGATGCTCTTTGCCTACCTTGGTTGTAAAAACGGGTGGGTATTTGAGTCATTGTTGCCTTTCTATCAGCTCGAACCAGTCTGGCCCATTCTCCTTGACCTCTGGCATCAAAAAGGCATTTCCGCCCACAGGACTGCCGCTCACTGGATGTTTTTTCTTTTTCGGACCATTCTCTGTAAACCCTAGATAGGTTGTGCGTGAAAATCCAGGAGATCAGCAGTTTCTGAAATACTCAACCAGCCCTTCTGGCACCAACAACCATGCCACGTTCAAAGGCACCAAATCACCCTTTTTTTTTTTTTTTCCCCATACTGATGCTCGGTTTGAACGCAGGAGATTGTCTTGACCATGTCTACATGCCTAAATGCACTGAGTTGCCGCCATGTGATTGGCTGATTAGAAATTAAGTGTTAACGAGCAGTTGGACAGGTGTACCTAATAAAGTGGCCGGTGAGTGTAGATACAAATATCTCCTAGACGAGTTAGATTACGCCTCTGGCTCCTCGCAAATAGCGAAGTGGGAACAGAAGAATTCGGAACTGACCCCAAGACGTATCTTGGATGCGATGCGACTTACTCATAAATACCTACCCTCGACGCGATATACGGAAATGGACATAAAAGTAGCGCATAACGCATACCTGACACCTGCCAAGGGATTTAGAATGGGAAAGTACGCTAGTAATGCCTGTTTTAAGTGTGGTGCCTCTGGAGCGGACCTCTATCGTTGCCTTTGGAGCTGCCCTGAATTGCAGAAATACTGGGAGACTATTACCTGCTGTATACGAGACTGTATTGTAGCAAATTTTGAGGGCTCGGTAGCATGGGCACTCTTCGGGTGTGGTGAACCGGAGGGTTCCAATTACACACGAGCGGAGTCTCGATTACTGCATATACTAGCTGCGGCAGCCAGAAAGGCCATACTTCAGGTATGGCTCCAACCAACCAGTCCAACCTTTAAGCTGTTTCTAGAGAAATGTTTGTTTCTGTTACGGATGGATTGGATAGAAGCAGTACAATATAAAGAAAAGAAGGTGAAAAAATTCTTTACGCTCTGGGGCCCACTCATAGCATACTTCCCTCAACAAGCAAGGCAAACATTACACGTAGGCTTTGAAATGACATCCTGGTATTTGAGACAACAAATTGGAAACAGAGAGACGTTAGCTGATACCGTAAGAGATAGGGATAGAAGGGGCTCAGCGATGACCGAATTACTCACAACAAATCTGGCTTTATTGATACTTGATGAGTAGTCATATACATAAATGGATAAGTCCGATATTATAAGAGTCTATGGCTGATCATTGAAATTACGACACTTACGAACGACCAAGAACAGGTGGACGCCTGGGGCAGCGGACCTGAATAGTCTCTTAAGGGTGATTGAGAACGGGGGGGATCCGGACCAGAGCAAAACTACACAGTGGAGAAGGACGGGAGCTTAAATATCAGATCTTCTGACATGCCTAGCTCGATAAAACAGTCCTTATGATAATGACGCAGAGGTGAGATACTGAGTTGCTCCGTTTCTTGTTTAGTTTAAGATAGAGTTTAGGATAAGAAGTTGGAAAATGGAAATAGACGAGACTGCTTTAGAGTTTTGTGGCATTAAGCCTATAAAATTTCATGTATAACAGTTTGGACATATTCCTAGTAATTATCTTATGACATCTTACTTGATTGTAATTTGATGTCATCACATGCTACAAATGACTCAACTGTTGAATGTAATTTTTGCATGCAGTTTTGAATAAAAATAAGTTTAAAAAAAAAAGAAAAAAAGAGAGGCAATAAGCAAGAGGCACCGCATCGGAGGCTTCTACAGTCATTTGCAGTAGCTGTAGGGTGGGCCTCTAAAATAAACTACACCAATGGGTCCAAAAACAGCTCACCTGGTGGACCCCTAGATTCAACTCCACCTGTGGGTCCTAGGCACCCCAGTCCGACACTGCTGCCACCAATATATTTTTGCATACTAATTATTTTCTTCTTCGCCATTTTATATTTTCTGATTATAGATTTTTTATTTTTGTTCTCTGTCTATGATTATGGGGGCGGCCGCCTTGCCTGAGCTCCTTTTAACAGCATTTAGAGAGATGCTTTACTGCAGCTACACGGACATAGGAGCCTGTGAACTGGAGATGACTCATTGGTTTCTATGGGAGAGTGTTGTGGGCATGCTCTGTGACCTGGGAAGAAGTCAATGTGCAGGGAGGGCGAGCTGTTATCATCGCCTATTGCATAACTCTCAACTTTTAAGATGGTCAAAGAGGGGCACCTAGAGTTTACTGTGTAAAGCATACAATTGTTATTGAATGCTGATGGACTTGAATATATTTTGCATAAAATTTTAATACACATATAGATATTTTTTAAGGTCTACATTTCACAAAATGATAAGATAATATTTTGATGCTGCTGTCTAATATACAGCAGGTATTTTTGGAGCAATATTGTAAGTTTATTAACGCAAATCAATTTCCCAGGGACATGGGTTAAAAATAAGGAACGTCCCTCTAAAAGAGGGACACTTTGGAGGTATGCCTATTGTGATTGGTGGTTCCTGTGTTAGTCATACTTTAATGTCATCTTTCATTGTAATTCTGCCTCAGCTGCTTTTAACAGCATGAAAAAATATATGTTTTATTGTGACTACATGGACATGGCAGTCTGCAGACAGGAGATGACTTATTGACATCTGTGGGAGAGTGTTGTGGGCATGCTCTGTGACCTGGGAAGAAATCGCTGTGCGAGGAGGAGTTGAGTTGTGACCCTCGCCTATTGTGATTGGTGGATCCTGTGTTATTTGTACTTTGGTGTCATCTTTCATTGTCATCCTGCTTGAGCTACTTTTAACAGCATTAAGAAATATATGCTTTACTGCAGCTACGTGATCATAGTATCTTGCAAAGAGAAGCTGACTCATTGAAATCAATGACAGAGTGTTGTGGGCATACTCTATGACCTGGGCAAAGGTCACTGTGCAGAGAGGGAGAAGAGACGAGTTGTGACTGGTGGATCCTTTGTTATCTATACATTGGTTTTATCGTTCATTGTAATCCTGCTTGAGCCACTTTTAACAGCATTTAGAGAGATGCTTTACTGCAGTTACATAATCATAGCCAAACAGAAGTTGACTTCTATGGGAGATTGTTTTTGGGCATGCTCTGTGATCTGGGAAGAAGTCATTGTGCAGGGAAAGGGTGAGCTGTGACCATCAACTATGGTAATTTGGTGGATCTTGTGTTTCTTATACATTGCTGTGGGTGGGCATGCTCTGTGACCTGGGAAGAATTCATTGTGCACGAAGGAGGAGGTCAGATGTGACCATTGCCTATTGTGATTGGTGGATCCTGTGTTATTTATACATTGGTGTCACATTTCATTAGAAGCTTTAAACAAAATTTACAAATATGCTATACAGCAGCTACATGGACATAGGAGCCTGTGGACAGGAGCAGACCCATTGACTTCTATAGGAGAGTGTTGTGGGCATGCTCTGTGACCTGGGAAGAAGTCAGTGTGCAGAGAGGAGGAGAGGGGGAGCTGTGACGTCTCCTATTGTGACTGGTGGATCCTGTATCTATACACATTGGTGTCTCTGTTCAGTGTAATCTGCCTGTGCTGAGAATGAGGAGACTGCAGGGAAGTGATCTCTACAGAACAGGAGGCATTAGTCTGTTGTGAATGGTGTGTCCTGTGTTCTCTATACACATTGGTGTCACCTTTCAGTGTAATCCTGCCTGTGCTAATAATGAGAAGACTGCGGAGAAGTGATCTCTACAGAACATGAGGCATTAGTCAATTGTGATTGGTGTGTCCTGTGTTCTCTATACACATTGGTGTCACCTTTCAGTGTAATCCTGCCTGTGCTAATAATGAGAAGACTGCAGGGAAGTGATCTCTACAGAACAGAAAGCATTAGCCTATAGTGATTGGTGGATCCTGTGTTCTCTATACACATTGGTGTCACCTCCGGTGTAATCCTGCCTGTGCTGATAATGAGGAGACTGCGGAGAAGTGATCTCTACAGAACAGGAGGCATTAGTCTGTTGTGAATGGTGTGTCCTGTGTTCTCTATACACATTGGTGTCACCTTCCAGTGTAATCCTGCCTGTGCTGATAGTGAGGAGACTGCAGAGAAGTGATCTCTACAGAACATGAGGCATTAGTCTACTGTGACTGGTGGATCCTGTGTTATCTATACACATTGGTGTCGCCTTTCAGTATAATCCTGTCTGTGCTGATAATGAGGAGACCGCGGAGAAGTAATCTCTACTGAACAGGAGATGGCAGATTATTATTAGGCCTAGTGGCCAAAGAGAGACCTGAAGGCTTTTAGGATTTTTTTTTAAAATAATGTTACTGAAAAATAAAATAATTAAAAACAATTCAATGTAAAAACACAAGTAAAACAATAATTCATTTTCTGGTGACACATTCCCTTTAAGGAAAGCCTGTTATGGTGAATAGTTTCCACCCCCGACTGATGGACTCTATTAAAAATATAGGAATTGTTCCAAAATGAAACTCGGCTCCTTTCATTGTGCCGGAAGATAATGACAAAATCCGATTAGCTGTATAGACGCAAGGTTTTACACACAATACAGCAGTCGGGATACGTTCCAGATCCCGCAAAGCTTTCATAGCATCTCAGAGTCTCCCACCGGCCCCGTCTTCCTCCGATGATAGACCGAGCCTCAGCCACCCGGACATAATGCTCAGTAGTCAGGTTCCTAAATATATCATTACAAGTCAATCATGGCTCTCGCCTCTCCGCCGCACACGGGGCTCCGTTTCTGGACTTCTTCATTAGCGATGGGTTTGCTCGCCATAGTAGCAAGTCATTAGAACAAGTGCTTGCTCTGTTGAACATTCAGGCAAGCCTAATCCTGTTAAATGAGAAGCTTGTTTTGTGTCTGCGGCTTCGGGAGACAAATAACCGGTGGGGTCATCTCGGCCACGAGTCTCATTATTATCTTAACCCTTGTCTCGCAGTCAGTCGGGGCTAAGGTAATTACCGTCAAAACCTTCTATTAATTAGACCGCCGAGCTAACTGAGCGTCGTTACCTGGTAATTATTCTTCCCACGGAAGAGGAAGCCATCACCCCCCTCCCCTCTCCATAGATAAAACCGTCACTTCACATAAACACGTAGTTTACATTCATTTATGGTGATGTATGGAAATTAATATTATTCCTCAAAGAAAACTTTTTAGAGACGGGGAAACAGGCTTCACCGCGTCACAGAAGGCTTTGGATCTAACGCCCACGCGCCTGGAATTTTTTTTTTAATGGGTTTGCCCTTTATGCCGTTCCTCTAAAGAGGCGATTTCGTTTTTTGTTTCATTTAAAGTCCCAAACATAAACGAGGTTTGCTGCGGAAATCAAGGTCTGTGACAAAAAATGAACAATGATGCGAAAAGGAAAAAGAGTTTCTGGTTGAAGGATGTCTATAGCCGGGGGCGAGTTTTAATCATTATAACCCTCGAAATGAAGCAGGATAAGTTATTTATGATGAGCGGGAGATAGCGGGACAATGTTTATGTTGTCGTGTGGGGGCTCCGAGACATAAATATTCCTTTTCATCTCCTTAACCTGATGTACTTGACATATTACACAACTCAATACTGGAATTCTCAATTATCTTATTTTTGTTTTCCAAAAAGTTAAGGATGTGGCCAACAGAAGAGCAAGATTAGAGCCCATTAGGCTTCCATTTAAAAGGTTACCCAATGACCCGGGTTCTGCATTGGTGGTTGGAGACAGTGGAGGCACCTACTGGTCATAGACCTCATTACCAAGATCACCTGTCAGTCAACGAACCGGCATTACTTCAGTGACATCTTGAAAATATCCTGAGTTTCACCCAGTTGGTCACTGATGTCTTCTCAAATCTTTTTGTCTTTCTGGTTGTCAATTGTCATCTTCTAGCTTAACTGAATTTTAGGTTGCCTTTTTACTCATCAATCCTGCATTGCTTCAGTGTCTTCTTCATGAAAGCACCCTGAGCTTGACCCATAAGTCACTGTCTTTATCAGCCCTGTCAAATATTATTTGGTCACCTGCTTTTACAAATACACTGATATCTTCTTCAATCTTTTTTTGTTTTCTGGATAAATTAGTTGTCATCTTCAATAGACATTAGGCTCATAAAATACCTAGGTTGTCATGTGTGGACTCAGTAGCACACTGGCTCTCAACTCTCCGATCCTGCATTGCATCAGTGTCGTCTTCTCGAAAGTATCCAGAGCTTTCACTCATTGGTCAGTGATGTCTTCTTCAAATCTTTTTGTCTTTCTGGTTGTCATTGTCATCTTGGTTGATTCTATGGGCTCATCAGATCTGCTGTCAATCATCTGATCTGAATTGCTTCAAGTGACTGTCTACTGAAAAGCATTATTTGAGCTTACCCGTTTTTGGTCACTTGATGTCTTCTTCAGTCCTTTTTATCATTTCTGGTTGTCAATTGTCATCTTCTGGCTGAAATGAATCTTAGGTTGTCTCTTGGCTCATCAGTTGGCCTCTTAGTCACCGATCCTGCATTGCTTGAGTGTCTTCTTCTCGAAAGTATCCTGAGCTTCACTCATTTGGTCAGTGATGTCTTTTTCAATCTTTTTGTCTTTCTGGTTGTCAATTGTCATCTTGGTTGTCTCTTGGCTCAGTAGACGGCCTGTCAATCACTGATCTGGAATTGCTTCAGTGACATCTCAAAAACATTCTGAGCTAACCCAGTTGGTCATTGATGTCTTCTTCAGTCCTTTTTGTCATTTCTGGTTGTCAGTTGTCATCTTCTTGCTTAACTGAATCTTAGGTTGTGTCTTACCCTAATAGATGGCCTGTTAATCACCGATCTGGCATTGCTTCAGTGTCTTCTTCTCAAAAGTATCCTGAGCTTCACCCATTTGGTCACTGATGTCTTTTTCAATCTTTTTGTCTTTCTGGTTGTCAATTGTCATCTTCTGACTTGATGAATCTTAGTTTGTCTCTTAGCTTAATTGATAGCCTATCAATCACCAATCCAGCATTGCTTCAGTGTAATCTCAAAAACATCCTCAGCTCCAACCATTTGGTCACTTTTGTCTTCCTCAGCCCTTTTATGTCTTTCTGGTTGTCATCTTCTGGCTGAAATGAATCTTAGGTTGTCTCTTGGCTCATCAGATGGCCTCTTAGTCACCGATCCTGCATTGCTTCAGTGTCTTCTTCTCCAAAGTATCCTGAACTTCACCCATTTGGTCACTGATGTCTTTTTCAATTTTTTGTCTTTCTGGTTGTCAGAAAGCCTCTTATTCACAAATCCTGCATTGCTTCAGTGTTTTTTTCTCAAAATCATTCGGAGCTTGACCGATTAAGTCATTAATGTCTCCTTTATCTTTTTTGTCTTTCTTGTTGTCAAAAGTCATTTGGTAACCACACTTCCCCAAAATGACACTGATCTCTTCTTTTCTTGTCTTTCTGGTTGTTATTTGTCATCTTTTGGCTTAACACACTCTTAAGGTTGCCTCTTGGCTCAGTAGACGGCTTGTCAATCACTGATCTGGAATTGCTTCAGTGATAACTCGAAAGCATTCTGAGCTTAACCCAGTTGGTCATTGATGTCTTCTTCAGTCCTTTTTGTCTTTCTGGTTGTCAATTGTCATCTTCTTGATTAACTGAATTTTAGGTTGTCTCTTGGCTCATTAGACGGCCTGTCAATCACCGATCTGTCTTCTTGAAAACATCCAGAGCTCAACCCATTTGGTCACTGATGTCTTCTTCAGCCCTTTCTTGTCTTTCTGGTTGTCAAATGTTATTTGGTCACCAGTTTTCTCATGATGACACTGATGTCTTCTTTAATCTTCTTGTCTTTCTGGTTGTCAATTGTCATCTTCTTGCTTAACTGAATTTTACGTTGTCTCTTGGCTCATCAACCGGCCTGTCAATCACCGATCTGGCATTGCTTCAGTGTCTTCTTCTTGAAAACATCCGGAGCTCAACCCATTTGGTCACTGATGTCTTCTTCAGCCCTTTCTTGTCTTTCTGGTTGTCAAATGTCATTAGGTCACCATGTTTCCTCATGATGACACTGATGTCTTCTTTAATCTTCTTGTCTTTCTGGTTGTCAGTTGTAATCTTTTGGCTTAACTAAATCTTAAGGTTGTTTCCTGGGTCATCAGATGTCCTGTCAGTCAGGCACTGCTTCAGTGTCTTCTTCTCGAAAGCATGCTCAGCTTGTTCCATTTGGTCATCTGTGCTTCCTCATGACACTATTTTTTTTTTTTTTTTTTTTAAAAAGAGGGGCCCATTGATGGTGCAAAATAGAAACTGATGATAGATGGGTGGAGGTCCAGACAATTCGGCTGAATGGGATCCTGAAATTATTAATATTTATTATTAATAATAATATTTATGTCTACAGTATAAAACGTCTTGATTCAGTCTGATGGCAATTTTGGATCAGAAGTGAATTATTTCTTTAGGGCTGATTGGTTCTTGCCTTAGTAGTTCTAAACAGGGGCTTAGCTATAAGGGGTGCAGAGGTAGCACTGGCCCTGCAGTCTGAGGGGGCCACAAAAGCCCTTCTGCCACTGCATTATCAATGGCACATGGTAACTGAGGGGCCCCATTTCACTATTTGCACTAGGGCCCAGAAACTTCAAGTTACGCCTCTGGTTCTAAAGTCTGTATCAGTGGGGTACACAAAGCTTAAAAATTTCCTTTACTCCTCCTATTTCTTTAGGGCTGATTGGTTCTTGTCTTATGGGTTCTAAAGTCTGTATCAGTGGGGTAGACTTAAAAATTTCCTTTACTCCTCCCTTCTTCCATATCTTACCCCACCCTTGGTTGAACTTAGCATATGTCTTTTTTTAACCATGCTAACTATGTACTCAAGGCAGCCCTGTCTGTGTCACCCCTTACTGCAGATCTGTTTTCAAGAGGACTTCTTTTTGGAGACAACTCTAGGATAGGTTTTACCTGCAATACCGTGTCTTACCACATGGTGTGCTGTTACGATTGACTACATCTACCAGCTCTTCATAGGGTAAATCACTCTCTCAGTTCTGTGTAGTCATCTGTTTCTACAGCACCATCTAGGGATGGGAGGAGTCAGCACACTATTTAGATGACCATCGTCTGGTGGTGGTTGGGGGGGCACAGTTGGAATTTTACTGTGGGCCTTATTCTCTCTATGATCAAGCATTAAACAAGAACTTTCTACCCTACCTGCCATCTTCAGTGTATCTTGAGAAATGTCCTTTATTCTCCTCCCTGAAGCTAGTGAAGAAAATATTTAGTAGTTTCCGGTCATGTGTCATTTCGTAGAGAAATTTTTTGAGAACAGCAGCAAAAAAAAAAATAATTCAGCCGTATATTTCTCCAGGCGGGCAGCCAACCAATATATTTTCTTGGTATTTATGCTTTACTGCCTGAACCTATTGTATTGTCAATAAAAGGCGTTTTGCTAAAACCAACAGAAGCAGTTTTTTTTATTTTTTTTGTGTGAAAACAAGAGATTACAGAGCGGCTGGTGCACCCCCCCTTTTCCTCCTAAATCTCCAAGCACATTTCAATTTATACCATTCTCCATCCTTCATCCAAATGACTTTCCTTTCACATTGAAGACAGGTAGAAAGTTACTTTGCAGTATCCTGGGCAATTATTTAAAAGCGAGGAATCAAATCGGAGAAGAGAAAAGCCCAAAAAGGATAAAAAAAAGTAAAGAAAAAAAAAAAGAAAAAAATTTCCAAGAAAAAAAAAAAGAAAAGGTTATCAGGACTTGGAATTGAAAGCGTTATCGCCTCCTTTGAAAAGACGTCTTTAATTAAAGCCGCGGCTCAGCAAAGCCACTGATGCTGCAGGTTTAATTGCTGTAGCGTCGCCCCGTCCTGCAGATAGTTTGTTCTTATTGACTCATTTTTCTCCTCTAAATGATGCGGCTGAAGTTTTGCTACTGAGAAGCAGAACAATAAAATACATGACGTAAGGATATTACTCCCAGATAAAGGCAATTTGCAGGGGTTTGAAGCTAATATCCATGTTGTATCCACAGTAAAATTCCCTCTCTCTGACTCCTACGGGACTGGCTTGACGCTGAATTAGCTGATTTTACAAAAATTAAAATGTAGACGTAAAAGGACAATGTAGGAACTTCATGTGATGACCTCAGACGTATCAAGACGAGGTCTCTTGGGAACCTTCTGGCTTGTTTTATACCAACATAGCTTCCATTTAGGGACAAGAGAACAGTATACATTTTTTGGCTACACCATGTACATTGGTATTTGGCTGGTTCAACCAGTGTGAGACTGGAGTGCTACGTGTCCGCCAGTTGATTCTTGGGGCCCACCAGTGGGATTTAATCTTGGGTCCAATCAGTAAAGTTGATTCTTGGGTCCCACCAGTTGAGTCGATTCTGGGGGCCACCAGGGGAGTTTATTCGTAGGGCCCCCACGGGAGCTGATTCTTGGAGCCCACTAGTGGAATTTAATATTCTGTTCAATCAGTAAAGTTGATTCTTGGGACCCACCAGTGAAGTTGGTTCTTGGCTCCACCAGTGGAGTTGATACTTGGGGCCCACCAGTAGAGCTGATTCTTGGGCCCACAAGTGGAGTTGATTATTGGAGCCACCAGTGGAGTTTATTCTTGGGGCCCACCTGTAGAGTTGACAATTGGGGCCAACCAGTGTAGTTGACACTTGGAGCCCACCACTGGAATTGGTTTTTGGGGCCCACCAGTGGAGTTGGCTTTTGGGGTGCACCAGTGCAGTTAATTCTTGGGGCCCATCAATGGAGTTGATTCTTGGGGCCACCAGTGGAGTTGATTCTTGGGGCCACCAGTGGAGCTGATGCCCGGGGCCCCACCGTAAAGTTGATTCTTGGGGACCACCAGTGGAGTTGGTTTTTGGGACTCATCAGTGGAGTTGATTCTAAGGACCCATCAGTGAGGTGAATTTTGGGGCCCACCAGTGTTGATGATTCTTAAGATCCACTAGTGGAGTTAATTCCTGGGGCCACCAGTGGAGTTGCTCCTTGGGGGAAAATTTCTCCTGCTTTCTTCCTCTTTCTCTACCTTTCTCTCTGAAAAGCAGCCCCAGACCTATTATGCCCAGGGGTCCACCAAGCCCAAAAGCCTACTGTGACCCAGTGTGAGCGTGGATTAAGCTGAAAATTGGTCATTTTACCTACATGAATTACATTTTAATCCTTCCTATGACTTGATTTCCTTGGAGATATTTGATATTCGGTTCCCCATTTCTGTCTTTGCTAATGCTTAAAAATTGTGGATGTGGGAGACCCACAGCAATGGGACATGGGTAAACTGAGCTGGTCCCAAACATCTCCTGAACTCTGTAGTAGCTGCAGAATATTCCTCTATGGCAGCGGTGTCAAACTCATTATCACCAAGGGCCTCATCAGCATTATGGTTGCCCTCAAAGGGCCGTGGTGCACCATTGGGTTAGTAGGTCAAGATGTCCTTTAAGGTTAAATAAATGCCAGTCCTTTCAACCTCTTTAGTGCTGAATTTCCTATCTTGCTAGGGTGCCAGTGGGTAGGAGTGTTAGAGCTATGACTCTACCTGTGAGTTACTGAACAGAGTGCTGTGGAAGTGTGTGCCGGAGCTCTGAATCCAAGATGGCACCTTCTATCTATACTAGCCCACCACCTCTGCCAAGCGCTGGCTGCATCCTCTGAAGAAAGTGGAGAACCAGTCTTTTGTCATCTGGATCTTGTCCATTTCTGCTTCCTGTGTATAAGCTTTCAGGGGCCCAATAAATTGATTTGGTGGACAGAATTCAGCCTGCTGGCCTTGAGTTTGACACATGTGGTTTGTGGTATGTTCCTGGCTTGGACCAGGGTTACCTTATGTTATTAACCTGACATAATGGTGTCTGGAGTCATTAGTTTAATTGATTTATTACTTTAAAGTCTGAGAAAATCTGTAGCTGTTGGAATTTTTGGATCAGATGCCAGAATTAAAGAGCTTTCCTGACACAAATAGAAGGGGTGACCATGCATGGACCTACCTACCAGAAGTGTATGGATATGACAAAAATTGCCAAGCTACTAACATGTATCAGTACTAAAAGGGTCATTTAAAAAAAGGGAAGCCTCTCATGGAGACCCGAGGATATAAAGTGGTGGAGGCTCTTAGTGTCCTGTCTGGTATTCTTAAAGAACTGAAGTGTTATAAGACCAAATTTACCAAAACTCCAACATCTAGATCTAAGGACCAACCACTATCTTCTCCTCTATCAACTAGAACTATTATGTGGCCTCAACCTTCTACTGAATGGCATCAAGAGCATGGAGATCTGGCATGGTCATAGCTGGGGCATATTCCATTGCTGAACAGTTGAGCAGTCTAAAGACGTGAAATGCACTTCTGATATGACTGGAAAAAATTCCCCCCTCCTCAAAGAAAAAAGTCACCAGGACCTGCTATGTTTTCCACTTCTTTGGCGGCTGTTAGAGCTTTTTTCTACTGAAAATGAAGTGCCACAAATTTTATCAGATTCAAAAATTTCCCAATACAAGGCACATGCTCATCCGCATGACCCATTGTTTCTAATTTGTCAGAAAATCGCAAAAAATACAAAAAGTTGCATTTTTTTAAACAAAACTTATGACAATTTTTTTGTTAAAATTGCACCAAAAACTCAGCCGAAACTTCCAAAAGTGTCCGCGTCAGCTTCAAATTCTGTTCAAGGTAATCGAAAGCAGTAACTTCCTCCCAGTTTATGAAGTAGGTCATCCTATCACTTCATTGTACTTTGTTGGCATGAAATGGGCTCAGTTGCTCGGGGTCTGGTTAGAAAAAAAAAATGTTCTCATTTATACGGAGGCCAAAAACTTCAATAAAGTCATTTGCTTGTAATAAGAGAAGAATGTCCTTGGTCAGTCATGTTTCTCGAAAGCCGTTATAAATACAAAAGACATGAGCCTCGTAAACAGCCTTGATCTTCACTGTCATAGCGGTGCTCCCCAGTCCAGTTACATAATGATGTGTTTCTTCCGCTTAAAGGGAAATTAAACCATATTTGATACATTACTAGCAAATTACATGTGATTAAACATACCTGAAAGGCAAATCCAGTTACCACTAATACATCAAAAGCAAAATAACGTGTAGGTTAACTACATTAGCACTGCCACCTATAGATGAGAAAGTGACTTGTGTAACACAGCCCCCCTACTGTCCCATATGTACAAGAATATAACTACTATAATACCTTCTCATATGTACAGGAATATAACTACTATAATACTGCTCCTATGTACAAGAATATAACTACTATAATACTGCTCCTATGTACAAGAATATAACTACTATAATACTGCTCCCTATGTACAAGAATATAACTACTATAATACTGCTCCCTATGTACAAGAATATAACTACTATAATACTGTCCCCTATGTACAAGAATATAACTACTATAATACCTTCTCATATGTACAGGAATATAACTACTATAATTCTGCCCCCTTGATGTTTCAAAGGAAAGAATATAATACTACTTTATTACTTCCCCTCTATGTACAAGAATATAAACCCTACTATAAATAACTGCCCCTATGTACAAGAATATAACTACTATAATACTGTCCCTATGTACAAGAAAATACTACATCTACAAAAAATAATACTATAATGCCCTATGTACAAAAATAATAATACTACTATAATACTGCCCCCTATGTACAAGAATATACCTACTATAATACTGCCCCTATGTACAAGAATATAACTACTATAATACTGTCTCCTCTGTACAGAATTTTAAAAACTTTACTATATAAATACTGCCCCCTATGTACAAGAATAAAAATAACCCCATTTCTTAAATATAAAACTGCCCTCTATGTACAAGAATTAATCAAAACCCTTTTCCCATAATACTGCCCCCCTATGTACAAGAATATAACTACTATAATACTGCCCCTATGTACAAGAATATAACTACTATAATACTTCCCCTATGTACAAGAATATAACTACTATAATACTGCCCCTATGTACAAGAATATATCTGTTGTAATACTGTCCTAGTGATGAAGAATATATACCTATTGTATAGAATGGTGTTTGCTTTGTAGCGTATGTATCTGCTTTACATGTTGATTGTGGTTCTTGTTGGACCAGTTGGTGAGTGAGTAACATTTAGCTTTCCTGTAATTATGGCACATTCCTTAATCCTTGTCAAATTAAAAAGGAAACCCGTGCTTTATCTTCCCGAGAAGCCCCAATTATAGATAGTGGCTCTAAACAGCATTTGCATGTAACAGAACGTTCCCCTGGAGACACATTTTATTTTAATGTCTTTTTCTCTCTGGTCCGGATTCCACCAGTGAATTACAATACATTCTCTGCAATTTGGAGTTTAACATGTTGCCTGAGCATTAAATAGGAGCGCCTTTAGATCAATCCCGGAGAAGGTCCTCCTAAAATAAAACAATCTATATGTCGTCCATATGTATGAAGTCGGAGCCTGTACTGATCGTATATCAGTGATGCTACATGGGGAATACGATTAGAGATGGGGACAGGCCCTAATGGCGGCTAAGACCAGAATCATCTTCAGGGAGACCTGTGACACAGGACACCTGATGAATTTTTTTCCTGTATAAAACCCACACTTGAGTATTGATACCTAATATTAATAGCTAAAGTACTTCATAAATACTCCAAAATGTGCCAGCAAAACGAACTTAATGAACAATACTGGAAGCAGAGTGCCCCTGCATAAACCGTGCCAGGGTAGTGTCTCCTTAAACAATATAAGGATGGTGCCCCCCCCTGCATAAACTGTGACAGTACAGTGTCCCATTAAAAAGTATAATCAGAATGGTGCCCCGTGCATAAACTGTGTCAGTATAATGCCCCTTTAACACTATTACCAGGAGAGTGCCCCCATAAACTGTGCCAGTATAGTGTTCTCCTTAAACAGCATTAATGGGAGCGTGACCCCGCATAAACTGTGACAGTATAGTGCCCCTTAAACAGTACGATCAGAAGAGTGCCCCCGCATAAACTGTGCCAGCATAACATCCCCTATAAACAGTACTACCAGGATATTGCCTCAAAAAAAAGTGACAGTATAAAGTCCTCATAAATGGTGCTACCTCGAGAGTGCCCCCGTAAACTGTGCCAGAATAATGTCCCCTTAAACAGTAAAGTAAGAATGGTGCCCCCGCATAAACTGTGCCAGCATACTGTTCTCCTTAAATAGTACTACCAGGAGATTGCCTCCCAGTGACTGTAGCTGTCTAGTGTTCTCTTTACACAGTACTAATGGGAGTGTGCCCCCGCATAAACTGTGCCAGCATAACATCCCCTATAAACAGTACTACCAGGAGAGTGCCCCCATAAACTGTGCCCGTATAGTGTCCCCTTAAACAGTACTACCAGGAGAGTGCCCCATAAACTGTGCCAGTATAGTGTCCTCTTAAATGTTGCTACCTAGAGAGTGTCCATGCATAAACTGTGATTGCATAGCATCCCCTATAAACAGCACTACCAGGAGAGTTCCCCCATAATCTGTGCCAGTATAGTGTCCCCCTTAAACAGTCCTACCAGGAGAGTGCCCCAACATAAACTGTGCATACACAGCATCCCCTATACACAGCACTACCAGGAGAGTGCCCCTCTTCCAGCAGTCATAGAACCCAATAAAACTGTAGTTGCCTCCAGCCGTCAGTAGGGCAGCACTCTACATACATAGTTTTATGGACCCTTAGGGCATGTCCCCACGGCAAGGGTTTTCGGCCGCTTTATCAGCCGTTTTGTGGTTTTTCAGACCGTCTGAAAAACCGGCCGAACATGAGCACAAGTGTGCTCTATGGAAAACCCGTGCAGCAATCCCCACTGCACGGGTTTTCCGCCCAGCGGTTTTGCCGCCGGCGGTCCGGCAGCAAAACATTGAGCAAGCACCATCTTCCGTCTGGTTTTCGGACGGAATCTGTGCTTCTCAATGGGAGTGGGGAGGGCTGTTCTCCGCTCATCGCGGAGAAAAGCCGTCCCCCCCGCGGCCATGGGGACAGGCGCAAAACAGGACAAATACCGGCCGGTATTTGTCCTATGCCGTGGGGATGCACCCTAAGAGATGTTCCAACACTAGGAGTCCTACCACGCATGGTAGAAGTTGTGGTGCGTCAATGCCCGTTTGGTTGGCACTCTTGTCCGCAAAGGTCCTGATTGGCAAATTAACCCATTTCGATATGCAGCTACTTGTTTTCAAGGCCTCCATGACAACACGGACTCTGTCAGATGTGAGAGGGGACACATCAGGGTTTTCGGTGCAACATGGAGACCTTGTGTGGATATCACCATTTACATCTGGGTCTATATCTGACCTAAGTTGAACTTGTTGGTGCATCAAGTGATTTGGGATCACACAAGATTTCCTGTCAGAAATCATAAGAAGACATGTTCTCATGAGAATGTTTCGGTAGTTTCATTAGTGCAGGCTTAGCTTCCGCCTGTAGCTTCAAGGCCTCCATGACAACACAGCACCTACAAGAAATCATAAGAAAGCATAATGTCATAATAATGTTTCAGTGGTGCAGCCTCAGGTTCCAGGCCTGTAAATTCAAGCTCTCAATAACAACACAGTGCCTGTAAAAAATCATAAGAAAACCTGTTGTTTTCAGAAACCAATTTCTTCAACACATCACCTGTTGTCATCACAATGTTTCAGTAGTGCAGCCTTAGGTTTCGGCCTGAAAGGTCTCCATGACAACACAGCACCTGATAAAAAAAAAATCATAAGAAAACATGTTGTCATCCGAGTGTATTAGTTGTTCAGCCTAAGGCTAGGTTCACACGGCTTAACTGCGGGGCGTAATTTCGCCCCGCAATTACGCTGTGTGGCCGAGGGCGGGAGCGGGGGAGTGAGCGGGGGGCAAGCACTTCGCCGGCCCATAGACAATCACTGCTAGCGGCGCGTATACGCCGCTAGAAAGTGACATGTCAATTATTCCCCGCCCGGCGGCTTCGCCGAGCAGGGAGAGGAGACGTAATCCATAGTTCTCTATGAGAACTGTGAATTACCGTAATGAATGGGCCGTTTTCGGCCCGTAATTGGCGCACTCCGGCGCGTAATTACGGACCGAAATACGGCCCATTTTAAGCCGTGTGAACATAGCCTTAGGCTTCGGCCTTTAGCTTCAAGGTCTCCATGACAACACAGCGCCAGAAAGCAATCATAAGAAGACAATATTGTTATCAGTATGTCTCGGTAGAACAGCTGCAGAATCCCGGCCTGTAACTTTAAGGCAGTGGTCTACAAAGTGCAGCTCTCCAGCTGTTGGGAAACTACAACTCCCATCATGCATTTATATAATCTATATCAGTGGGCATGATGGGAGTTGTAGTTTCCCAGAAGCTGGAGAGCTGCACTTTGCAGACCACTGCTTTAAAGGGGTTGTCTTACTCCATTCATCTCACCTCAGTCCTGTTTTCTTGGTTTCACTTTGAATTCAGGGGCCTGTTTACTGGCTTCCACTGGGCTGCAGTAGAAGCCAGGTCTGTAGCCATAGCAACCAGTGTTGGCAGCCTATCATGATAAATCAAACAGGTCTGTAGCCATAGCAACCAGTGTTGGCAGCCTATCATGAGAGATCAAACAGGTCTGTAGCTATAGCGACCAGTGCTGGCAGCCTATCATGAAAGATTGAACAGGTCTGTAGCTATAGCAATCAGTGCTGGCAGCCTATCATGAGAGATCAAACAGGTCTGTAGCTATCGCAACCAGTGCGGGCAGCGTTTCAGGAGATATAGAACTGTTCTGTAGCTAAAGCAACCATTGCTGGCAGCCTTACAGGAGACATCGAACAGGTCAGTAGCTATAGCAACCAGTGCTGCCAGCCTTTCATAAGAGATCGAACAGGTCTGTAGCTATAGCGACCTGAGGATCAGATGCAGCCCTTACAAGAGGTGATATCGAGGAATAGGTAGGACACTGTTAATGGACATAAATTGCAAATCTTTAAGAAAAAAAGCAATCCTTGTGGTGAGGCAACCCCTTTAAGGTATCCATGACAACACAATACCTGTCAAAAATCTTAAAGAGACATGTTTTCATCAGAACGTCTCAGTAGTGCAGCCTCGGGCTTTGGGCCTGTAACTTCAAGGGCTGATATTTTAGCCTAGAAGTAAGATATTGACACCCGGTTTTCACATTTGTAATGTGAATCTAAGGGGCATTTTATATCTTCTACAGGACAGCCAGACCGACTGACCTTCCTACACCTGACACCACTGTAATGTCAGGAGGGGGGCTTGAATTTTACCGAGAACGAATTCTTTTGTTACTGACGGAAATCAGTTTTTTTAATGCCTGCCAGTAAATATTTCGGCAATTGGCAGCCCCTGGACAGCTGGCAAGTATGACTATGTCTCTCGCCTGCACCCAGACATAGAAATATCCTGTATTTGTAAAAGCTACTGTATCTTTGTGGCTTCCCGCCAAGCGCGCGGACCAGGCCGTATCCAGAGAGCAGCCGGCTCGCTGAAACAGAGCCAAACCACTGGGCATCTCATTAGCTCCTTCACACTTCGGCAGACTTCACTCCTTGATAGAGGACATGTCGCAGGCCGAAAAGACTTGAATAATCAGATCATAAGGAAAAGTCTCTAAGTGGCCCCCCCCCTCCCAAAAAAAAAATCAGGGCGGCTGAGGTATTCAAAGAGTATACTCCATTACTGGCTTGAGTGATCTCCGCAGCGCACGCTTCACTATATAGCGAGCATAATACGACATCTTCAGCTCCCCTCATCAAGGTCGTATGAAAAAAGAGGCGAAATTAGTCTGTTTGCAACCAGGAGAGGAGCTGTTAAAGGGGTGTTCCCGTCATGCAATATTGTCATGGGAATGTGGATGCCACTGTGGGGGGATTTTGCCACTTCGCAATTACACACTGCGCATGCGCGACCCATGCCGGTTGGATCCCCTAGAGATGAGCAGTAAACGATAGGAACAGGAAAAAAAGGAAAAAGCTGAACTAGCCAAAATTTTTAAATCCAAAAGGGGTTTGGAAACTTAGCAATTAAGAGCCGCTCATGCACGACCAGTGCAGGTTGCATTCCCTAGAGATGAGCAGTAAATGATGGGAACAAGAAAAAAGTAAAAAGCTGAACTAGCCAAAATTTTTAAAACCAAAAGAGGTTTTTCCAATTCACAATTAAGAGCCGCGCATGCGCGATCGGTGCTGGTTGGATTTCCTAGAGATGAGCAGTAAATAATGGGAACAGGAAAAAAAGCAAAATGCTGAACTAGTATAAAATTTTTAACTCTTAAAAGGGTTTTGTCACTTTGCAATTACACACTGCGCATGCACGACTAATGCCGGTTGGATCCCCTGCTGATGAGCAGTAAACGATAGGAACAAGAAAAGAAGTAAAAAGCTGATCTAGCAAAAAATGTTAAAACCTAAAGGGGTGTTGGCACTTTGCAATCAAGAGCTGCGCATGCACGAATGGTGCTGGTTGGATTCCCCAGAGATGAGCAGTAAATAATGGTAAAAGGAAAAAAGTAAAATGCTGAACTAGTACACAATTTTTAAGACCTAAAGAGGTTTTGCCACTTCACAATTACGAACTGCGCATGCGTGATCAGTGCCGGTTGGATCCCGTAGAGATGAGTAGTAAACAATGGGAACAGGAAAAGAAGGAAAATGCTGAACTAGCCAAATTTTTTAAAACCTAAAGGGGTTTTGCAATTCACAATTACGAACTGCGCATGCGCGACCGGTGTTGGTTGGATCCCGTAGAGATGAACAGGGAAAGAAGGAAAATGCTGAACTAGTACAAAATTTTTAAGACTTAAAGGGGAATTGTCACCTCACAATTACGAGCCGCTTTACCTATTGGTGAGCAACAACCAATGCGAACAGGAAAAGAAAGACAATTTTGAACCTGCAGAAATTTTTAAGACTTAAAGGGGTTTTGCCACTTCACAAAATTCCTTTCTGAGGTCGGCTTATAGCCTGCAATGAGCCAGCCTCAGAGAAAGGAAAGATGGCCACGTATGCACAGCTCTCCCCCATTCATGTCTGTGGGAGCTCCATACAGCCTAGCATGTGTGATACGGTCTGCTAAGCTATGTATGTCATTCTATTATGTGCGATACTGTCTACTAAGCTACGTATCTAAGCAAGTATCTAAGCCCATCATGTGCGATACTATCTACTAAGCTATGCAACTAAGCCTATTATGTGTGTTACGTGACTATCATGCCTATTATGTGTGACTGCTAAGCTATGTAACTAAGTATGTATCTAAGCCGATCATGTGTGATACGGTCTACTAAGCTATTTATCTAGACATGTATCTATGCCTATCAAGTCTCAAAGCACCCAACAACTTTAGCCCCTCCCCTCCACCCCCCTATTTACTTATTGGAACACTACAAGCATAACTCAGGCACCGTGTTATATCTGGTTCATATCATGAGGGGGGTGGAGCATGACACAGGCTCTCGCTCCGCCCACTCGGGGGTCCGTCCATAGGCAGAGCACAGTATAGAGACATTCTGTCGGAGCTGTAGAGTGAGGTCTGCTCAGTATAGACAGGTGTCTGGGGTTGTACCTTGAAGCCTAATTATTGAAGAGGTAAGTGCAGCCATGGATCCCACTCCGGCCACAACCAGTAGGCGGCTGATTTTACCAGGGGTAAGTTGGGGCTACTGCAGAGGGGTGGGGGGGGTGGGTGGGTTGGCAGTATTATTACATGATGGACATTTGTATAAATGGTGGTCCATGTAATACAAGAGCACCTCTCCATTCTGGCTCATAGATTGGGGTCCTGAGTAGAGGACCCACCGCAATGTCCTATGTGGACTGGCGTTGTCTTATGAGACTATCCCTTTAAAAGTTTGGGGGTTCAATCCTATGTCTTGGGATAGTTGCTGTGCATTATACCCTTATAATAATCCAATGTGACCAGAGTGCTTTTTTCCCTCCAGCCGGAAGAGCTGACCAACGCGCTGGAGATCAGTAACATCGTCTTCACCAGCATGTTCGCCTTGGAGATGCTCCTGAAGCTCCTCGCTTTTGGGATCTTTGGCTACATTAAGAATCCGTATAACATCTTTGATGGGATCATCGTCGTCATCAGGTGAATATTTCTTGACGGTTTTGGTGATTTAAGGCGGAGCTCCACTTTTAATCCCACCTCGTCCACAAATACAAAATCCTTGGACCAATATAGGCTTTAGTAAATAGCCTACTTCTATGTAAATGTGTAGAAACATTTAAAGGAACACTCCAGGCAGATCATGTCCATAACAGGACCTGAGTGGGTGGAGCATGACTTATCTCTGGTGCTCTTGAATTACTTTGTCATGCTCCACCCCCTTTCAGAATTGCAATAGGCATCATACTAGGCATCAGTTTTTCCTATGAACCTAGGTTATAGATATAGTAATATAGCATATAAGGTATACAAAGCATGAGATATACACACACGACTGAGACCTTACTGTGCCTTAAAGGGAACAGGCCATGGTGATCTAGAGATATGGAAAGTAGATGGAAAATATACAGTGCTCATTTTCTCCAGCAGATGCATACATAGATGGACACTAGATTTTAAGCATATTTTTCCTAAATCAATAGTACAAGCAAATATTAGAAGCTGTATATGTTCTATTAGAGAAAAGTGCCTCTTTCTCCACCTATCAGGCTTCTTTCCTCCTCCCCTTCCACCTAAGCTCATCAAATCCGGCTGAAACCTGTCTTGTGTTTACAAGAAGGACTGTCGGATGACTAAGCGATCAGGTTACAGCTGCCTATTGAAGTCTATGGAGAGGGGAGGGGGATGAAGAGAGAGATGAGAGAGATGCTGCTAAAACCTCTAGTAAGTGTTAGGCCCTGTTCACACGGCGGATTTGGCCGCGGGTTTTGGCGCAGTTGCCGCGGCTAAAACCTTGTCCAAATCGCGCCCCAAATGCCCCCAGTTCATTACATGGTTTCCTATGGGAAACTGCGTTGCTATTCATATGCCGTGCGTGTTTGAGAAGTCTCCTGTCAATTCTGACAGCGAGTCTTCAGTGCGGCGGCCGCGTGGTGTCGCCGCGGGTTTGGCGCGGTTGGTGCGCGTTTGGGCCTCGATTCTCTGCGCGGTTTTTTCCCTGCCTAATAATTTGGGGGGAAACCTCGCCGCAAACCGCGCACCACCCGCGCTGCGACCGCGCCGATAACTTGCCGCGATCACACCGCAAAACCGCATCGGTAGACGCGAGTTTGAGGCGAGGTTTGGCCGAGGTTTTGGCCGCAGCAACCGCACCGAAACCCGCGTCCGAACCCGAGGCGAACCATGCCTTACGGTGTATTCACATGGTGTATTGCAGCGCGTACAGTGCGTACTGCAATACACCGTATGTTTCGGGAGCTCACGCTGATCGTCGCGTACTCCCAAGGCGCGGGGGGGACGGCCCCATAGACATGCATTACTTGAATTACATTAATTGACATGTCACTTATCTCCCTGCGATCGTATTGTACGCGCGGGGGGACGAGGTGTGAGAGCTATGGATTACCGTAATTGCAGCACGCATTTCGCCACGTATAAAGTGCAATACGCAGCAAAATGCGCGCCCAAATAAGCCGTGAGAACATACCCTTATACCAGGAAACAGAGTCTAGGCCTGATTCACATGTGCATCCGAGGATCCGTTTGGAGTTGGAACCAAATCTGTTTCGTGATGGACACCATCAGTGCCCAACAGACCTTTTCGACTACAATGGGGTCCGTCAGGTTTCCTCTATGGCCGGGGTGCACTCTGAGCTGCTGAAGAACACGGCATGATGGTGTGACCTAGAAGGGAATCTCATTCCTATGGGAGGTTCAAAGTTACTCTCATAGGAATGCATAGAAAGACAGACTTCCTGTCAGCCTCGAAAGCACAGTGTCTATCAGCCAATCAGAGTGCAGGTCATGTGACCTAACAGAGACTGTTGCATCAGCCAGAAATCCTGTATTCAGCTGCAGGTAAGAAAAGATGGCCTCACAGTGCACCTTACAGCAATTTCTAATGTATGAAGGAGATGGGGAAAAAATGTAGAGTGGTGCTTTTAGACTGAAGATGAGTTCAGGCGTGCTTTAAAGGGATTGTCCATTATTAGAAAAACATGGATGCTTTATTTTTCCCAAAAAACAACGCCACTCCTGTCCATGGGCCGTGTCCTCCGGTGGCATTAAAGTGAAGGAGTCTACTCTGAGGACAAATTCTCATTAGGACTATAACTGAGCCTGATATTTATACAAGGAATGCGTGAGACATGATCCGCCGGCAATGTTACAGCCAATGACATTGTCCTAACTTCTTCCGCGTTGACCCCTGAACTCGCTAACAAGATTGTCTCTTCGAGGAAAGTCAATACTCATTTTCTGTGTCTGAAGCAGATAATACGCGCTGATAATTTACTGACATACAGTTTGCAGATGAAATTGGCTTCTTGAATTGATTCCCTTGTTAGGAAAATTTTAGGCAGCTCCATTATAGGACTTGCCAAGAGGGAACAACGTTCACCAATCTGACCAAAGCTTTGAGGGCCACATTGGCGCTGTCAGCATCCGAAGGTCCACTAACCCAGCATTCCTGGTCACCCTTATGTAAAATACCCAAAATTATCTAAGAATTTTGTTTTTTACAAATTTTTTATCCCCTTCAGGACAAAGCTTATTTTCGAGTGTTTGTTTTTACCTTCCCACCTTCCAAGAGCCATAATTTTATTATTTTACCATCTACATAAGCGTATGAGGGCTTGTTTTTTTTACGGGACAATAATAAGTAATTTTTAATGCTACCATCGACCGTATCAAAAATTCATTGCTGGGTGGAGCATGAAAAAAAAAGCAATTGCGCCATTTTTGTGGGAGTTCACTGTTTGGTATAAATCTGTATTCCAAAACAAAATCACGTCATAATGGGACATTATTTACTTAAAAACACACACGGCCAGACTCAGGCCAAGTTCACACGGCATCATTGGGGTGTATAGCTTTACACCGGATGTTTTAAAAGTATGCACTAGCCTTTAAAACGCTCTGTTGCGGCTCCCATAGACATTCACTTTCCCCGGCGCGTACGTGTTGGGAAAAATGGCTGGAAATCATAGCTCTCAATGAATTACCTATGTTCAGGGCATAATTCTGGCATATTGCAGCGCAATTACACCCTGCAGAGATGCCGTGTGAACATACCCTAACAGCTCAATGTAAGCCCCAGGGTTACATGGGAGAAACTTAACAGGTGCAGCTCACTAATGAACAATTGCTCACACACCTATCCACTAGGAGGGAAACTGCCTCATTAAAAACTGCACATTGGATAAGTACCAGTTCACACCAATATGCAGAAAAAAGCCACAGCAACATACAGGGGAGATGGCTTAAGTTCAAAAACACTGACAACCACTCACACCCTACTATCCATGAATCTATGAGTGGTTGTTTATCACTATTTCTGGGTGTTGCTCTGTCATATAGCGATGTTTATTTTTTATGGTCAATGGGAAAAGGGTTTCTTTTTCTATTTTTACGACTTTTTTGTTTATTTTTTTAAATTTAACAAGTTTAAAAATGAAAAATATTTTTTTAAAGAAAAAACATAACGAAAACTCAAAAATTAGGAACCACTGGTATCGTACTGACCTGCAGAATAAAGATAACCTGGTACCGCACAGTCAACTCCATGAAAACTAAACCCCCACAAACATGGCACATATGAGTTTTTTTCACATTCCACCCTACAAAGAATTTTTATTTTGATTTTGATTACCGGTACATTAAATGGTACAATCAATGATTACATTAAAAAGGGCATCTTGTCAAGCAAAAAAACAAACCCTTGAAGGTCTAGGTAAACGGAAAAATAAAAAAGTTCTGGCTTGTTTTATGTGGGAAGAAAGAAACGTTAAAATGAGCTTTTAAAAACTTTCGGCACCTGCAGTACCACTTCTCACCATTTGGCCAAAGAGTAATCGTTTCATAGACTTTAGTGCAACAGCGCCACCACCAATGACTTTTGTGTCAGATGTGGCATGAAATACAATTTTAAGAAGATATTTGATATTTTGAGATTATTAACATTGTATTATTGTAGATGGTGAGTCAAAAGTCAGGAATATATAATATATGTATATAATATTATTTTGACCTAATAATAGCAGACCCATGGAGGTGGTGCTACAACATAGACTCACCTACCTCTACACCATCTCTAAAGCCACCATCTTGAATACAGTGTATACATTTCTAACTTAAGGGGGGACTGAAGTTCATTGGGCCTACCAGAGGAAATTACTCTGCAGGCCCACCCCCTATCTATAAAAGATGTATATATAAGTAATCTTTGTAAATTCAGGGGTGAATAGGGTATCTGGTGATTGATTTGATTGATTCTAAAGTCAATTCCAAATGAGACTGTTTTCTGCTGGAACTTTGGGGCCTTGAAATATTAAATATACATTTTATGAATGGACTTCGGCCCACCAGAGGATCCTCTTGTATTCTGGTGGGCCAGTCCCACCTTAGTCATGGTCCTCAGTTTTGACTCACCCGTATGTGTTGTGGATGAAGGGCCATTTCACTCTCTTTAGATATATAGCGGGTGAAATAAGTATTGAACATGTTACCAATTTTCTAAGTAAATATATTTCTAGAGGTGCTATTGACATGAAGTTTTCACCAGATGTCGGTAAGAACCCATTCAATCCACACAGGCAAATAAATCAAACCATAGATGTCCATAAATTAAGTTATGTGTAATAATTAGAGATGACACAGGGAAAAAGTATTGAACACATTAAGAAAGAGAGGTGCAAAGAGCCATTGAATGTTATGACATAAGCTGAAATCTATCAGCAATCCTGCCACTTAGTGGAAAACAATATCAGCTGGTTCAACTGATGACCTATAAAAAAGTTTCTCATTCCCAAGGTGCCACACAAGAAACATCTCATTATGGGTTAAAACCAATGAGCTGTCTCAAGATCTTCACAACCTAATTGTTGCAAAACCTACTAATGGCACTGGTTACAGAAGAATTTCTAAAGTACTGAAGGTTCCATTGAGCCATGTTAGGGCCATAATCTGGAAGTGGAAAGAACATGACCAGGTGGTGGGGAGCACCTGGTCATGTATGACCAGGGGCTCCCCACCACGACCAGGTGCTCCCTGCAAGATTTCAGACAGAGGAGTGAAGAGTTATCAGAAGATTTGTCCAAGACTCAATGACCACCTGTGGAGAGCTACAGAAAGACCAGGAATCACCAGGTACAATTGTTTCAAAGAAAACAGTAATGCAATCAACCTCCATGGCATGTATGCACACTCACCCTCCATGGCATGTATGCACACTCACCCTCCATGGCCTGTATGCATGCTCCCAACAAATTACCCCATTGCTGGACAAAAGCATGTTCAAGCGTGTTTAAAGTTTGCTCAGCAACATTTAGACAAGCCTGTGAAATACAGGGAGAATATAGTCCGGTCAGAAGAGACCAAAACTGAACTCTTTGGATGCCATGATGCACACCATGTTTGGAGGCCAAAAGTTTCCGCATGCCACCCCATAAACACCAACAATGAAGTTTGGAGGTGGGAACATCATGATGGGGGCTGTTTTTCAGCACATGGCACTGGCAAACTTCATGTAATTGACGGAAGGTTGAATGGACAAATCTACGGAGACCTTTTTGATAAAAATCTGCTGCCATCTACCAGGAGGATGAAGATGAAACGAGGGCGGACATTTCAGCAAGACAATGCTCCCAAACGCACAGCAAGAAAAACTCAATTGGTTTCAGAAAAATAAAATAAAGCTGCTAGTACGGCCCAGTGTCTTGTCATCACCAGCAAAGGCTTTTGTACAAAGTATTAGATACATTTCAGTAAGCGTGTTCAATACTTTTTCCCGGTGCCATTTCTTATTATTACACATAAATTCATTTATGGACTATAGTTTGATTTTTTTTTGCCTGTGTGGATTGGATGGGTTGTTACCAACATCTGGTGAGAATTTCATGTCAATAGCACCTGTAGAATTAGATTTACTTAGAAAATTGATGACGTGTTCAATACTTCTTTCACCCGCTGTAGGTGCTTGCTACGCTCAGTCATCATTTTCAGTATGTACGAGATGATACGTAGAAGATGTTACCACCTAGGAAGCTTCCGCTGTTGCCTCATCTCATGCCGCTCACCATGTCCTCTCTCCCCATAGTGTTAAGTTGTGATGTAGATTGCCATGTGACATTGATGGAAACACTTACCGCTATACTGCTTTCCCATCATTCAGTGTTTGGGAGATCATCGGACAGTCAGATGGGGGTCTGTCTGTGCTCAGAACTTTCCGGCTGCTTCGCGTGTTGAAGCTGGTCCGCTTCATGCCAGCTCTGCGCCGCCAACTGGTGGTCCTGATGAAGACCATGGACAATGTGGCCACGTTCTGCATGCTTCTCATGCTCTTCATCTTTATCTTCAGGTACTGGATCATTTCTGCTACATCAGTATTGCCCGTCAGTGCCATCCCTGCTTCTATGATATAACTTGCGATCATCCATAGCAAGACCAGAGTTGTAATATTCTTATAATAGCATTGATGGTGTTCAGTTAATTCTACCAGTAGGGTCTTCGAGGTTTTTCAACCACCCGCTTGCCTTCCTGGCAAACATTCCTCAGTCTGGTGATTGGCTAATATTTTTATGTTCTTTGCCCCTTGTAGCATTCTTGGCATGCATCTCTTTGGTTGTAAGTTTACTCTGAGGACAGACAGTGGAGACACTATTACTGACCGGAAGAACTTTGATTCCCTTCTTTGGGCCATTGTGACGGTTTTCCAGGTAAGAACTAACACATCTTGCCTAACCATTCCCATATCTATCCTCGCGGGTTACCAGAATCTAATTAATATGGTAGCAGAAGCTATGAAGAGTAATCTGGGACAGACTGGTTGATATGGCCAAACCCCATGGCAACCTTATATGGAATTCGAAAATTGGACGTACCGGCCGCATACTTGAAGTTGGGTTCTAGACCGGGGATGGCCCACCTTGTATTCCAACAATATAAAATACATGAAAAATATGAATGGTAGTAATTTAGGATAGACTGGGTGGTATGGCCACACTGTGGCATCCCTATATAAAATGCCATGGTTGCCCCATGGCAACTCTATATAGAACTCGAAAACTAGATATGTAGGCAGGAAACTTACTGAAGAGGTGAAGTTAGGTGCCAAATTGGGAATGGCCCACCTCGGATAACATCAACATACAACACATGAAAGACAGGAGTGGTCAGCCCTTCCAATCAATAGCAAACGTGATGGTTGTTCACAAATTTCATGTTCCATGTACATATCCATTCTGTCAGATAGAATATCAATGTTTTGGGCATTAAAGCTCTTCTTCAGGCTTGACAATGGTAGAAATTTACCACTGTGCTCCTTGGATACTTCTCCATTACGGGCCCTCCCAGTAACCGTGTTGGTGGTACAATTATAAGTGGACCTGGATTTCTACAATTGTCAAGCCTGAAGAAGGACAATATTCATGTGCTACCAAAATCTGAGTAGGGCAGCAGAAATACTGAAGGGTAAACTGAGACAGACTGGTTACTATGACCACATCCCACGGTAACCCTATATAAAATGCTCTGGTTGCAGCATGACAACTCTAAGTAGAATTCGAAGATTGGATGTATCAGCAACATGTTTAAAGTTGGGTTCCAGACTGAGGGTGGCCCACCTCGGATACCATCACCATATAACGAATGAAAGATAGAAATGATCAATAGCAAGCGTGTGTGTTGTTCATACATTTTATTTAATTTTCCATGTTAATATCCACTGTGTCACAATAACAATGTTTCGGGCATAAAAGCTCTTCTTCAGGCTCTGCACTGGTAGAAATTTATCACTGTGCACCTTGGACACTCCTCCATTACGGGTCCTCCCAGAAACTGTGCACCTTGGACACTCCTCCATTACGGGTCCTCCCAGAAACTGTGCACCTTGGACACTCCTCCATTACAGGTCCTTCCAGAAACTGTGCACCTTGGACACTCCTCCATTACAGGTCCTTCCAGAAACTGTGCTTCCTGGATGCTCCTCTTTCATGGGTCCTCCATTATGGTCTTCCTAGTAATCGTGTTTGCGTTACAGTTATAAGTGGTTCTGGATTTCTACAATTGTCAAGCCTGATGAAGGGCTTTAATGCCCGAAACGTTGCTACTCTATCCGACACAGTGGTTATGTATTTTACTGTGTCATGGAAAATGAAATAACATTTATGAACAACCATCACACTTGCTATGGATTGTAAGTGCCGACCTTTCTTGTTTGCCATGTATTGTATATTGATGGTATCCAAGGTGGGCTATTCCTGGTTTGGCACCAAACTTCCCCCCTGCATTAAGCATGGTGCAGCCAGTCTTTGAATTCTATATACAGTTGGCATGGGGCAACCATAGAATCTTATATAGGGTATCCACAGGGTGTCGCCATAGCAAGTTGTCTCAGATTACTCTTCAGCGTTTCTGCTGCCTTAATCGGATTTTGGTAGCCCTTCATCAGGCTTGCCAGTGGTAGAAATCACGGTCTGCTTAGAAATGTACTGAAAACACAGGTTGCTAAGAGGACTTGCAATGGAGTAGCTTCCAGGGAACACAGTTACTAGGAGGACCTGAAATGGAGGAGCAACCAGCAAACAGGCGTCAGCATAGATGCTCCTTTATTAAAGGCAGCATCCCAGTACAAAATGCGACGTTTCGACTCAACACTAGTCTTTATCAAGCTTGATAAAGACTCCTGTTGAGTCGAAACGTTGCATTTTGTACTGGGATTCTGCCTTTAATAAAGGAGCATCTATGCTGACGCCTGTTTGCTGTTTCTTCTTGAAGTTTGGAAGTGAGGGTAAGGCTCCTCTCACATTGGCGGTCTGCTGCATTTTATGGTGCGAATATTACGGACATGGTGGACTCCAATGCTGTCCAAAACAAATTTATTGCTTTGCTGAAATGAAGGAGCATCCAGGGAGCATAGTTACTTGTAGGACCTGAAATGGAGGAGCTTCCAGATATCACTGTTACTACGAGGACCTGTAATGGAGAAGCGTCCAGGCAGCACAGTTTCTATGAGGACCTGAAATAGAGGAGCATCCAAATATCATTGTTAATAGGAGGACCTATAATAGAGGAGTGTCCAAATATCACTGTTACTAAGAGGACCTGTAATGGAGGAGTATCCAGGGAGCATATTTACTAGGAGGGTCCATAATGGAGGAGCGTCCAAGGAGCACAGTTATTTGGAGCACCCGTAATGGTGGAACGTCCAGATATCACTGTTACTACGAGGACCTGTGAAGCAGGAGCGTCCAGGGAACACAGTTGCTAGAAGGGCCGGTAAAGGAGGATGTTCCTCCATTACCGGCCCTCCTCGTAATCGCATCCTGGATTTCTACCACTGTCAAGCCTGAAGAAGCGCTTTCATGCCTGAAACATTGCTATTCTATCCTACACAGTGGATTTCTATTTTATGTTGACATGGAAAATGAAGTAAAATCTATTTATTTTGTAATTAGAGGGGACGGTGCCTGGAGCAGAGCAGAAGTGCAGGCACCGTCCCCTCCAATCACATTGCCTATGGCTTGAGAAAGGGTCTAAAACGTCGCATCATATTGGGTCATTTTACTTTCTCCATCGTCGGTCACCACATGAGGTCACTTTGAGCAGGGAAATCTCTACAGGCATTTATCCCTTAATTGACTGTTATCAAAGGACCTTTGCTGAACTACATACGAACCTCCATATCTGCACAACAGTATTCAACAGGAAATTCAGAGTCATATTCTTCATCAAGGATCAAGAAACCTGAATGACCTTCTTACCCTCCGAATTGCAAGACCAACAGGATACACCGTGTGGTCACACAGCCTAGCTCCAGATGGGACTTTGTACCTAACCACTTCACAAGATAATCTTTAATCTTTATATGGTGAAGGACTTCATCTCCCTTTCCTTCCCATTACCCTTTTGATATTTTGCTGTTATATCCAATAAGATTTGAGCCTAATGTATTCAAATTAAGCTCATTTTATATAAAGTTTTATCTATTTAACCTTTTTGAGTGCAGTGGAACCCCTATTCTTTGCTATTTTGGGATCACTAAGGTGGTATCCCTTTCCACTGATCACCTAACGTCTCCCAAGGTGAGCGACCCCAATTGTATGATAGATGATGACAGTGGCTCAGATGTAGATGGACTCATAAATTACAGAAGCAAGTCACCAAGCAATACCTGACCTAACAACTGGCTTTTCCTAAATCTGTCACTAAAAACATCTCCTTAGAGTTGACCCTAAAACCATCCCTTAAGATATCCCTAAAAATGTCCCTCAGCTATGTTGACCCTAACCAAAACAGCACAGAACTATCAAAGAGAACTGAGGATTAGAACACACTGAAAAATTGACTTGGGAAAGAACAGAAGCAACAAAGAACTAAAGACAAGCAAGCTCTAGCTAACTGGGGACGGATAACTAACCGAAACAGGACACAACATGACTAAATACCTAATGTACTAGAAACAGAATGCAAGCAGATCACAAGAGACAAGCTCTCAGCTTACAGTATACTCTGCGGCAGCTGCCAAGTGCAACTCAGCATATACTGTATAGGGCTAGCAATCAACTAATCGAGTTCACATGAGCCGCATGGTCAGCTGATCATTCCTGAGAAATGTGAAGAAGACAAAATGGCAGAAAAATTTGCCTTCACTTTATTTTAAAAGATGAATGGTCATCCATAACCTAAACCCCCTCTCCAATGGCCATAGATCATTAAACCGCAATTGGGACAAACAAGCACCAAGTCCTGCAATCCCAAGTGGTTAGAGGTTTGGAAGTGTTGGGGAGCACTAGAAATGGTCCCATTTTAATCTATACCGTTACCTCTTTGAAGACCACAATGTAAACGTGTCCATGGTCTTGAAAGGATAGGAAATATCCAACTATGATTTGTTACTGTGGCTTATATCAGGATAATAACTGATGGTATATTTCATATTATAATCATTGGGGTCACATTCAAAAAGTTTAATTCCAGAATTAGTACTTATACATTGATTTGTCTTGGCCACAAAGTAAAAGGAATAGTCGAAAGCTCCTACCCAGCGCTCCATGGAGAGAACCATCAAGAATTTCTGCATTAATCTGAATCTTTTTGAAAAGGATTTAGAACAATCTGTTGTTAGAACTGCGGCCATATTTCCTCTGTGGGCGCTTAAAGCCTAATTAACTTCTTCATTAAAAAAATAGCTTTGATGCTTTCCAAGTGGAGGTAGAAAGTCTGATCCTGGCACCAACACCTCAAATGTAAGAAAGTAACCGACAACAGAAAAAGAGGAAATTTAATTCTTCCTTTATCCTACCAGATCATAGAGAACCAGAGCCAGATGTCACTGTCATTGTCTTTACTGGTTGGATGGAAGCCACTGATTCACATTATCACTATATATTATTTATTTCAAGGTTTTTCCTTATTGTAAGAATATAACTATAATAATACTTCCCCTTATGTACAAGAATATAACTACTATAATACTGCCCCCTATGTACAAGAATATAACTACTATAATACTGCCCCTATGTACAAGAATTAAATCTATAATACTGCCTCCTATGTAAAAGAATATAACTACTGTAATACTGCCCTATGTACAAGAATAAAAACTACTAAATATACTGCCCCTATGTACGGGGAATATAACTACTAATACTGCCACTATGTACAAGAATATAACTACTATAAAAATGGTCCTATGTACAAGAAATATAACTACTATATTACTGCCCCTTTGTACAAGAATATAGTTAACCTATAATGCTGCTCCCTATGTACAAGAATATACTAGAATCTTTGCCCCTATGTACAAGAATATAACTACTATAATACTGCTCTTATATAAAAGAATATAACTACTATAATACTTACACTATTTACAAGAATATAACTACTATAATACTTTTCATTATGTACAAGAATATAATTTACTATAATACTGCTCCTATGTAAAATAAACTACTTTTAATACTGCCCCTATGTACTAGAATATTAATATAATACTGCCACCTATGTACAAGAATATTAACTACTATAATCTTCCCCTATGTAAAAGAATATAACTACTATAATACTGCCCCTATGTACAAGAATAACTACTATAATACTGCCCCTTTGTACAATAGAAAACTACTATAATACTGCCTCTATGTACAATAAATATAACTACTATAATACTCCCCCTATGTAAAAGTACATAAATTCTATAATATCTGTTCCTATGTACAAGAATATAACTACTATAATACTGCTCCCTATGTACGGGAAATAAAACTACTATAATACTGCCTCTATGTACAAGAATATAACTACTATAATATTGCCAACTATTTTACAAGAATATAACTACTATAATATTGCCCACTATGTACAAGAATAAAAACTACTATAATACTGCCTTATGTACAAGAATATAAGTACTAAAAACTGCTCCTTATGTACAAGAATTATAATACTATAATACTCCCCCCTATGTACAAGAAAAATAACTACTTTTAATACTGCCCCCTATTTTACAAGAATAAAAAATCCTAAAATTTCTGCCTTATGTACAAAATATAATATTTTAAAATACGGGTCCCTTTATGTACAAAATAAACTACTTAATACGCTCCCTATGTACAAAAATTTTCTACTATAATACCCCTCCTATGTACAAAAATTTAAACTATTATAATTCTCCTTTTGGGGAAAAGGGGGATTTTCCTTTTATCTTATGTTGTTTGTTTTTTTCTTCTCTTTAAAACCCTTCCCCGGGAAAGGAAACTGGAAAAAGGGTCCTTTTATAACGGAAGGGCCCTCCACTCATCCGGGGCAGCTTTTTTACTTTGTGGCTCTGAGGGAAAACCCTTTTCCGGGAAATTCCACCTTTTTTTAAAACCTTTTGGGGCCATTTTTTTTGGGGGAATTTTCCAGGCAGGGTAATTAGGGCCCCCCTTTTTTAGTTTGGGGTTAAGAAAGTAAAATTTACCCCCTTTTTGGGGGGGTAATGGGGGGAAGGCAGCCCATTTTTTCCGCTTTTTTTGGGGGGGAGGGTTGGGGACCCTTTTCAGCATTGCTCTTTTGACGCGTCCTACAGAAGTCCACCTAATAATCAGATATTACACTCAGCTGACTTATGCTTTATGCAGTAAGTTCTACTTACAATATAGTGATATGAAATAACCGGGAAAGTAATTTTGGTTTTTTGCACCACGTAGGGGGAAAAACGTGTCAAGTTTTGGGAAAAAGACTTTGAAGTTTAAAGTCAAGAGATTAAGGGGGCAAAAATATTTTCCTTTGTCACCGAAATCCCTTTAAATCTACATGCAAATGAAAAAAAAAGCGCCTGGCCAGTTGACTATCCGTGAATTATGGGCCTGAAATGGAGCTTGAAATGGATAATAAAAAAAAAAAATTTAAAAGGGATTTTCCAAAAGGGAAAAATTTGAAGGGGCCCCCAAAACCTTCCCCGGGGGGGGGGGGCCCCCCTCCCACCCAAGTTTTACAAATTTCCCAAAAATTTTTTTGTAAAAAAGGAGAAAAAGACAAATTGATGATTTTTAAAATCCTAAATAACCTTCAAAAAAGGCCTTTTGGGGGAAAAGGGGAGTTTGGGTTGGGGGGGAGTTGGGAATGTCTTTTTTTTTTTTTACCTTTTGTTAAATCCCCATGTTTTCAATCTTTTTAAAAAAAAAAATCATTAAAAAGGGAAATCAAAGTATTCTTTTAATTTTTGGGGGAAGTTTTTACAATTTTCAAAAAGGGGCCGGAACCATTTAAATTTTTGGAAAAATTCATCTTAACCCCTTTTTTCAAGGCCGGGGCCCCACTAGGCCATCAAATTTAAAAGGGGGGGGTAAATTTTGTCCAAAAAAAAAGGGAGGGTTTTGAAATTAAAAAATTTTGGGGAACGGGGAGTTTTGACTTTTTGGGGGGCGGGGGTCAATTTTTTGCCCTTAACTTTAAGGAGAAAGGGGGCATTTTTGGGCAATTTAAA
The DNA here is from genome assembly GCA_025379985.1 of Phyllomedusa bahiana. Taxonomy (NCBI): domain Eukaryota; kingdom Metazoa; phylum Chordata; class Amphibia; order Anura; family Hylidae; genus Phyllomedusa; species Phyllomedusa bahiana. The sequence goes on along the minus strand of JAODAL010019395.1, from coordinate 6,826 downwards.
GGGGGAAAAAGGGAGGGTTTTGAAATTTTTTGAAGGGTTTTTCTTGGGATATATCTCCTTTTTTAAGGGCCGGGGGGCCATTCTGCCAATTTCGGGCAGTCCCCTATTTTGTCCCTTTTTATTTACGGGAAAAGGACGGGAGGCAGACTATCTGTACACATAATTTACAGGGGAGACAGGGAGGCAGATATCTGAAACCAAACATTAATTTACGGGAGAAAAAGGGAAGGCATTTTAATTTGTACCTACATAACTTACGGGAGATTAACAGGGAGGCGGGGGGAAATACGTACTTACAATCATTTACGGGAAAAGGACGGGGGCAGTACTATATGTACCCATCTTTCCGGAGAGACGGGGAGGCATTTCTATCTTTTTACCTAAATTTAATTTACAGGGAGACAGGGAGGCGTACTATTTTGTACCTACATCTTTTCCCCGGGGGGGGGGGGAAGCCCCCGGAGGCCCCAGTTTATCTGTACCTCCCCTCATTTACAGGAGGGGACAGGGAGGAAGTCTATCTGAAATTAAAATTAAATTTACGGAGAAAACAGGGGGAAAAGTACTATTTATCTAACATTTCCCAGGAAAAGGGAAGGGGGGGTTTGCCCCGGCCGGGGGTTACTATTGTACCTACTTTATTTACGGGGAGAAAACAGGGAGGCGCACATCTGTCCCTACATTTTTAAAAGGGAGGGGGACAGGGAGGCATTTACTATCTTTTTACCTACATCTTTTAAAAGGAAAACAGGGGGGGCAGTTTTATCTGTCCCTAAAATCATTTACAGGAGAGAAAGGGAGGCAGAAATTTAAAATTTTACCCTAAACCCCATTTTCAGGGGGAGAAGGGGGGCCCAGTACTATCTGTACCTTTCTTTTAAAAAAATTTTAAAAAGGGAAGGACAGGGAGGCAATTTACTATCTTTTACAAAAAAATCATTTAAAAAAGGGAAAGAGACAGGGAGCAGTACAAATTTTTGGGGTAACTTACCATCAAAAATTTCGGGGAGAGACAGGGGGGCATTTACTATCTGTCCCTATTTCTTTTAAAAACGGGGAAGAAGGGGGCAGGAGGCAGTTACTATCTTTTCCTCATCTTTTTCGGGGGTGAGGGACTGGGCAGAAATATCTGTACCTTCTTTCATTTACGGGGGGAAAAGGGGGGCAGAATATTTATCCTTAATATTTACAGGAGAGACGGGGGCCCAGAAATATTTGTCCCTACTTTCATTTACGGGGAGGGGACAGGGAGGCAGTTCTATCTGTATTCATCATTTACAGGAGAAAAACGGGGAAAGGCAAGTTTTTCTGTACCTAAAAAGGGGGCCAATTTTCCCAAAGGAGTGAAGGGGGGCCCGTACTATCTGTACCTACATTTTTTAAAAGGGGAGAGACAGGGGGGGCCTTTTAATATCTGAAACCTACATCTTTTAAAAACAGGGGGGTTAAAAGGGGGAAGCAGACAAATTTGTACAAAATCTTTTAAAAGGGAGGGGGCTGGGAGGATTTCCCTATCTGTACCTACATCATTTAAAGAGAGAACGGGAGGCAGTACTATCTGTACCTACAAATTTTAAACGGGGAGAGACGGGGGAGGCGTACTATCTGTCCTTTAAAATATTTTCGGGAGAGCAGGGAGGCAGAAATATCTGTACCTACATAAATTTACAGGGGGAGACGGGGAAAGGCGTACTATTGTCCCTTTAATCATTTAAGGGGGGGCCGGGGGGCAGCACTATCTGTTTTTTTTTTTTAAAAAATTTAATTTACAGGGGAAAAACAGGGGGGAAAAAAACTATCTGTCCCTACATATTTACGGGGAGAGACGGGGAAAAGGCAGAAACTTTCCCCTTTACTAAAACAATATTTTAAAAAAGGGAGGGACGGGGAAACCCTTTACTACCCTGTCCCCTACATCATTTAAAGGGGGGAGACAGGGAGGCATTTCTATTCTGTACAAAAATTCATTTACAGGAGGACGGGAGGCAGTATATCGGGCCCTACATCTTTTTTACAGGGAAACAGGGGGGCCCATTTAAATCTGAAAACCTACATAAATTTACGGGGAGAGACGGGGGAGGGTATTTTTCTTTTACCACATAAATTTTTACGGGGAGAGACAGGGGGGGGCATTTCATCTGTCCCTTACATCATTTACGGAGAGACAGGGAGGCAGACTTTCTTTTCCCTACATAATTTAAGGGGAGAAAGGGAGGCAGTATTATCTTTTCCCTTAATCATTTAAAGGAGGGGGGGGAGGGCAGACTATCTGTACCTACATCATTTACAGGGAGAGACTTTTTTAGTGGCTGTAATGTTTTTGTGAAAACAACCAAAAATTACAGTAGAAAACTTTATAACATTAAAATATACCTTTGCCCCAAAAGGCCAAAAGTATGTGCACCCCAAAACATCACATTCATTCAAGCTTGTGGAGCATCTGTACACACACTCACAAGTAAAACTATATATTTATATTTTTTAATATATATTTTTATATTTTTATTTATAATAATAAAAAAAAAAACACGTGTATTTTTTAAAGATGCTTAAAAAAATTGAATTATTTTTTTTATTAATAATTTTTTTAAATTTATAATTAATATTTTTAAAACTTATTTTTAATATATATAAATATTATTTATAAAATTAAGGACTGTTCCAGGTTCCTACGTAAGGATTTTTAAAACCCAAATGGATAAGGGTGGTGGACTTTTCCCCGGGCGCTCTGCACGGTTAACCCCAAAATTCGGCGGGGACTGTTTTAAAACGTTTAGAGACTTCCATCCATCAAAATTGAGATAAAATGCCAAAAAGTTGCAGATGCAGCAGAAGCGAGATCCGTGTTCCTCTTGTCAGGTGTCAGACGAGTCCATCTGTGATATGATCCCATCACTCATCCTTATATCCCTACGCCAGGGGGATGCCACAAGGTCAGACACCGACGAGGACCCAAATCTCCAAACCCAAATTAGATGAAGATTTTTTAAAAACTGAAGGCCCCGGGGTAAGGTTTGGGTATTTTTTATTTTTTGGTTTGTACTAAGGGAACGGGTTGGGCTGCGGTGCCAAAAAAAACCCGGGGCTCAAAATTTTGGGGTTTTTTCATTTGAAAAAAAATGGGCGCAAGGGGAAAATTTTCCCAAAAGTAATGTCTCCTGTTATTTTGGGGTTTTTACAAAAATCTTGGGGTAGGGGGTCGTCAACCTGGGAGTCTCTACATCTGACTGCAGTGTAGCATGGGTGGGGGGTTGTAGTTTTTCCCCGGGGGTAGGAGCCGCAACTGAAAAAAAGGGCGGGGGAAAGTCAGATTTGGGCCCCGACATTTTTTGGGTGTATTTTTCGGCAAAAAAAATGCCTTTGGGCCCCATTCTATTAAAATTTTATTGCCCTATTTTATATATGTATTGGGCCCCATTTATAAGGGATGGCCCCTTTTTTTTCACCAAAACTTGGTTTTTAGTTTGGCCCGGAAAGACATTTTTAATTAAAGCCCCAACTTTTGCGGGCCCAAGTTTTTCTATGCTATGCAAGGGGGTACCCTCCGAATTTATGAAAACCCCCAAAGTGGCAGGACATACATTTGGGGAAATTACGCTCATTTAACTGTAGGGAAAAAATTTGGGGCCTTAGGGATGAAATTGTTTTAATAGTAAGACTGTCTTGTTGCCCATAGAAACCCTTTCCCAAGGCCCCCGCGACCAAAACAGAACACATAGCAACCAAACAGAGCTCACAGCACCCAAACAGAGCCACACAACCCCAAACAGAGCTCAAGCACCCCAAACAGAAACCTCACCTCAAAACCCCAATTCAGAGCTTTAACCCCCAATCAGGAAACTCTTTTGGCCAACCCGGTCATAACAAACCCAAACAAAGCCCCTAGCGCCAATCTGACATAAACACCAATCAAACTAATTGGGCCCCCAACAGAAACTCTTGGCCCAAACAGAGCCATAGGAAACCCAAACGAGCCTAGAACCATTTTTTGGTTAGCAAAACCCAAACGAGCCCATAGCCTTTTGGGTATAGCCCAATTGGTTCCATAGGGCCCAAAAGGTTATAGAACCAGGGTTCCATAGCTTGATTGGTTGTATGAGCTTTGGGGGAAAAAAATTTTGGTTTGGGATGGGCTCTGATTTGGGTTTCTTTGGGGTTGTTGGTTGCTATGAATTTGATTGGTTGCTATGAACTCTGATCGGTTAATATGAGCTCTGTTTGGTTTTCTATGGGGGTTTTGATTATTGCTGTTTTGGGCCCCTGGTTGCCCTGGGTTCGATTGGTTGCATGGGCAACAAAAAAGAAAAGGGCTTACTGCTAGACAGGTTTTATCATAAGTCCCCAGATGTTTTTTTTAGAAAAAACTCTATATCTGGGATTTTTACAAACTAAACCCCAAACCCCAAAGGTTTTCCCTTTTGGGGCCAGAAGGTTTTCCCTTTTAACCCGTCTTTCCCCCCGTGTCCCCTCCCGGGATACAAGTGAAAATGTATTCCAGCAGTGACCCCTAATGGACACCTGGATCCTCGCTGTGCAATGCCCCCACCCATCATCATGCGCACAGCTGCCACCCCTATGCCCACACCAAAGAGCTCTCCGTGCATGGACTCCGTACACACGTTTGTGGATTCAAGGAGGGGAAGCAATGTGTCCATGGATCCTCCAGGCTTTGATCAGAAATCTCTGGTGGGTTTACCCCTTTTTGTCATGATCCCTTTAATGTAAGTGTGGTATGTAGGGCCATGCTGAGGTTATAAATGGTACTGCAGCTGGTTTTTGGGACACATTTTGGAACATTTATGGCCAAGGTAAAGATTTGTGATTTGTGGTTGTTGGAATAGCTTTCTTTTCAGTACGAGCAGTTTGGCCACAGTTGTCACAAAAAATTTTGGGGTTTTTAAAAATTCTGAAATTTTATTAAAATTTTTGGGGAGAAAGGGGAAAATTTTTTTGGGTTAGGATGCATGCAATAGCCAAATGCCTCCAGATCATATAGGGACAGACATTTGGGGAATATCTGGGCATATAGGGACACCACCAAAAATCGGAGGGACCTCTGGAGAATATCTTCGAAACATCTGGGCAACATCATGGGAAACCCTAAGGCTAGTGTTAGGGCTAGTCCAACTGTAACCCTACCTCCTACCCTAGCATTAACCCTGGGGTTTCCCTAGATGTTGCTTAGATGTTCCTTAGAGTTTGCATAAATGTGCTCCAGATGTTCTCTATATTTATATTTTCCCCCCCCCCCCCCCCCCCCCCCCCCCCCCCCCCCCCCCCGTTGTTCCCTATATATTGCCTAGATGTTACGCAGGGTGTTTCTTATTTTTATGTTACTGGGTTGCCCAGATGTCCCAAAAGGGTTTCACAAAATTTTTGTCCCAGGTTTTTTATTTTCCCCGATTTGCTCCAGATTTTTGTCCCCCGGGTTTTTCCCCTTAAAGTTGCCCCAGATGTGTCCCCGATGTTTTCTATTTTTGCACGATTTGTCCCGATGTTCCTTTAAAAGTTGCACAGATTGTCCCGATGTTTTAGGGTTTCACGATGTGTCCCCAAAATTCCGTTTCCCATTTTTTTTTTGCACAGATGGTCCAGAGTTCCTAAATGTTTCCCCAAGATGTGTCCCAGATGTTCCTATAATGTTGCACAGATGTGTCCCAGATGTTCCTCTCATGTTGCACAGATTGTCTCAATTTCTATAATGTTGCAAGAATGCCCCAATTTCCCCTCTTTTGCACAGATGTTTCTCAGTTTGTTCCTAAATGTTGCACAGAGTCCCCAGATGTTCATTAACGTTGCCGATTTTCCCTCAATGTCCCTCAAGGTTGCACATTGGGTTCAGATGTTCCTCTAATGTTCCAATTTCCCCCAGATTTTCCTTTAAAATGTTTCAGAGATTGTCCCGATGTCCCCTATTGTTGCACGAGTGCCCAGATGTCCTCTAAGTTGCAAGATTGTCCCGATGTTCCTAAAATGTTGACAGTGTCCCCAAAAAAATGTTCATATAATGTTGCACAGATGTGTCCCAGATGTTCATATAATGCTGCACAGATGTGTCCCAGATGTCCCTCTAATGTTGTACAGATGTGCCCCAGATGTTCCTTTAATGTTGCACAGATGTGTCCCAGATGTTCCTATAATGTTGCACAGATGTGTCCCAGATGTTCCTATAATGTTGCACAGATGTGTCCCAGATGTTCCTATAATGTTGCACAGATGTGTCCCAGATGTTCCTATAATGTTGCACAGATGTGTCCCAGATGTTCCTAAAAATGTTGCACAGATATGCCCGATGTTCCATAATGTTTGCCAGATTTCTCCCAGATGTTCCTATAATGTTGCACAGATGTCTCCCGTTTTCCCTATAATTTCACAATGTCCCCCGATTTCCTATAATGTTGCACAGATTTCACCCAGATTTTCCTATAATGTTGCACAGATATGTCCCAGATGTTCCTATAATTTTTGCACAATTTCTCCAATGTTCCTATAATTTTTGCACAGATATTCCCAATGTTTTTATAATTTTGAACAGATTGCCCAGAGTTCCTAAAGTTGCACGGGATATGTCCCAGATGTTCCTATAATGTTGCACAGATATGTCCCAGATGTTCCTATAATGTTGCACAGTATTCCCAATTTTCCCTCAAATGTTCTCACAGGGCCCCCAGATGTTCTCTAGGATTAGGTTTGGATTCGGGGTTAAGGTGGCTTTTCACCAAAATTCTGTCTTGGCCGACCAGAATCAAATCGCTGGATTGGGTTAATTTGACCTTTATAGTAAATTTTTGGGGTAGTTCGTTGTTGAAAAGCTTGAGAAAAAAAG
>JAODAL010019394.1:0-72167 GCA_025379985.1 Phyllomedusa bahiana | reverse complement strand
ATAGTCATGTCAGTAAAAACTAAATGGTGGTTGAAAGTTCCCTTTTTCGGGCACTTTTTAATTGGGTCATGCGGGTTTTGGGGCTCTTCTGCTTCCAGGACGGGATATTGAATATCCAGTTCAAGTAAAATGATGGCTCAAATCATACTGGCTTCTGGCACTTTTTATTTTGTGGGTGATTCAGGTTTAAGGGTCAGGCTGTGGTGCAGGACAGGGATGGGGAATGGTGTGTGACTTTTTTCTGTGGCTTTTATAACCTAAGTGTGGTGCCTAAGATGTTAGCAAGTATCCATTTGACTGTTGTGGATTTTAAATTTCCCCAGCTTCTCCAGCCCTTTTTGGGGTGTAAAGAATGAAGGTGTTGTTCCTCTCCCATAGACTTTAATGGTCATCGGCGATAATCTATTATCGACTATCGTAAATCGTCTTGATAATTGCTGATATCGACTATCGACCCGATGACGATAGTCAACGTAATCGCTCATCACTACTCCTGAATTTTAGGATTCTACTTTAATGCATTTGCTAGAGGTTCCATAGAAAGTACATAAAGAAGCAGAGATGGGGAACAACCCTGTCGGGCTCCAATTTTTTGAAAGAAAAAGAGGATGACGGTTGGCCGTTAACTCCAATTGGGCTGAGGGGTGGGAAAAAAGGGAGACATAATAGAGTCTAAATGTCTGTTCCTTATTCTGATAGGAGTCAGTATCGTTTGAAGAAAATCCCAACTAATCATATCATATTATCCCGAGTTCCTCTACCTTGTACAAACCCTAATTGGTCAGTGTGTATAATAGAGGGGAGAGGAGGTTTCAGGTACAAAGCAATCATTTTATCATAAAACTTGAAATCTATATTAATGAGGGAGATGAGTCTATAATTTGGATTCTTCCCAGTTTTAGGGATGACCGATTTATGAGCTAGAGGAAATCAGGATTCAAAAGGTCTAAACGTGGAGGGAAGAGCGTCTGGGCCTGGGCTTTTCTCATTTTTGAAGTCTTTAATTGCAGATTGTACTAGTAAATAGTAAAATCTGCTTTCAGATTCAAACTCTGGTCTGCAGAAAGTGAGATTTTATTTTCCTTTTCTATTGCTCTCCAAAATTAGTGCAGACTGTAGATCTCCCGGGCTAGAATGTTGGGAATTTTAACTAACTGTGTGTTATCAGTGAGGATATCATAGAACAGTCTGGTGCCTTTATTATTGAGGATTTGGGGAAATAAGAAATTGAAGAACCGGGGATAGGATTTTACAAGAAGAAGTTGGTTGTTCCTGAAGAAAGTGAACTATTCTAAGATAAGTGAAGTAATTTGGATCCGAAAGATGAGAAGACTTTTTAAGCCCTGAGGAGGGCTGGAGAGATGATTCTGCCCTTATACTGAAACAAGTAGAGCACCTTTGGATTCCCAAGCATTGGTAGGGATATTCTGAATAAGTTTGGTTAAGGCTGATAATGGTATGTGGGAATTTGAGGATAGTTGCTGGGATCTAATCTATGGCAACAATGAAGCATAAAATCAATGGTGGGTGAGATTTTGCCTTCTAAGCATAATGTGCAAAGTGGAGAAAGAAGCCAGATCTTCAACGTTTGTAGTCCTATCAAGTGAGATTCCAGTGAAGCCCAAGTATTTTCTGCGCATTATTACACCAATCTTTGGTTTGAGCCAGAATCATGACTATGTTAAACAAATGTTGTTCAGGGAGACCTAAACCGCCTTATGTTGTAGACTTAATCATTAAGGATTTAGAGAGTCTGGGCGTTTTATGTTGCCAAATAAACCTATTTAAAAAAGATAAATAAAAAAAAAACACCAGCCCTCGGTGACCATTTTACTAAAGAAATAGATCCAGTACTGATCCGACACAGTCCAAAGAATTTGTCATAGTACAAAAAGGAAACCCAGAAATATAACAGAAACCCTGAGAGATGGGGCATCAGCCAGTTGTCCTGGATGCTGGGTAGCCTATCCAGTGTCCTGGAAAGCTGGGTAGGCCATGAGGGTTAGGTTCATTTATCTCCCTCAGTGCAGGAAAGGCCATGCACACCCCCCAGCAGCTGAACAATATAGTTATGTCCTCCTCCCTCCATTCCCCCAGCTCTACTATAAATAGAGATGGGCGAATTGATTCTAACGAAGTGGAATTCGTTTAGAATTTCAGGAAAACATCGCTTCTCAACGAAGTCGAAGTTTGGGGGACTTCGGGTTAACGAAGTGTGATTATCATTGATAAAATGGCTGCGAGCACATGGCGCTACATGGGGCAAAGCACTCTGGGAGGAAGAAAGGCATCGCCTGCATGACATGTGCAGAGATGAAGCCAATCAGAGACCGGCGGGATTCTGTGACGTCACCGCACTATATAAGTCCAGGCGCGACGCTGGGAGCTCATACCGCTCTCACTGTACAGATCAGGGAAGGTGCTGCCGCGGCTGATTGTTACTGAAGAACTCATTTTTATACAGCGATTTCTGTGGGGTGTCTCAGCTTGTCTCAGAAACTGCTCCTCTTAACGTTCTATTTCTGATTTTTTTGGGTATTGGATCTGAAATCCAGTGTGCGTCCACTGCAGCTGCATATACATTTTAATGCTATCTGCTCACAGCACATTGAATATCCAAGGGGGATCTAAGCCAGTTAATGTTGTATTCATTTAAAGAAACAGCGTATTTACAATAAAAATACCACTTCATTTTTGGCTGCTGAATTCTATTGCGCAATTTACATCCAGGGGTTAATTAAGAGTTGATTTTCAGCTGTGGTGATCCCAAGAAAACGTCCTTTTCACCGCCAAAATATATACATTTTTTCCTGTAGCATAATTCACAAGCAAAGGTTAATTACAATTTTATCTCTTGTTGTGTGGCGTAAAAAACACCGCATTGTAACACGCTACAAAGCTACTAGTTTGTGGTGGCTCAATTCTTTGGCGCAATTTACATCCAGGGGTTAATTAAGCGTTGTTTTTCAGCTGTGGTGACGCCCAGAAACCGTCATTTTCACCGCCAAAACATATACATTTTTCCTGTAGCCTAATTCACAAGCAAAGGTTAATTACAATTTTATCTCTTGTTGTGTGGCGTAAAAAACACCGCATTGTAACACGCTACAAAGCTAGTAGTTTGTGGTTGCTCAATTCTTTTGCGCAATTTACATCCAGGGGTTAATTAAGCGTTGTTCTGCAGTTGTACTCAGTAAAAGAAACTTTGTTTTTCACCGCCACAGAAGAAATTCTGTAGCAAAATCATATCCGAAAAGGGTTTAAATTTAAGCCTGTTTGTGCTTTTATATTCAGTAAAATAAACAGATTTTTTTAATGGCACATACTAGTCAATTTTTCCTGCCCATTTGTGGAGCGCAATTTATTTCCAAGGGTTTCCCAAGCTTGTTACTGGGTTCATTTGGCGTCAAATACAGGGTGTGTATTTATCATATCTTCATCAAACAGTGTTTGTACATTTTAGAACAAACAATATGTCAGACAGAGAGGTGGCAGGCTCTTCACCTGCGAGTGGCAGAGGCACAAACATTCCAGGCCCAGGTCGCAGCACAGCAAGGGGACATCGCAGCAGGGGTCACTCGGTGAGGCCACAACTGCCGCTGTCATCTAGCGGCCGTGTACTGACTAGCAACCCAAGGGTTTTTGATTGGTTGACTAGGTCATCCACTTCCTCCCAGATGACATCTGAAAACCCCAGCCAAGAGTCGGTGGGAACGTCAGACACAACCCTTAGTTGGTGTAACTGATGCGGCACTGACAGACGTATGTCGAGGCGCCGACCGCTGACATCCGGGTGTGGATCCTCTGTGATCACCGCAGGCGAGGTGGTAGCTGGAGGACCACGCCAGGGAGTCTAAGGGGCCCCTGGTCTTCACCAGAGCCCGCCGCAAAGCGGGATGGACTTGGCTGCGGGACCCCCAGGTCGCTACCCCTGACGTGGCTACCTGCGGTGACAGCCGGGGTGCAAGACAGGAATCCAGGCGGTGGAATACAGAAACACAGGAACATGTACAGCAGGATACAGGAGGGTTAACGTACACATAGCACCACAGGAAACGGCAGGACTGGACGAGTAACACATCAAAGGGACAGACCAGGGAACAAAGGCAGGGAAACCCGGGGAGCACATACAGGACAGGAACATGGCAGGATACAGGAGACACAGACACGACAGACAGACGGCCAGGAGCTCAGATGACAAAGATACTGGACCAGCATCTCAGGGGTTAAAGACTCCAACAGCAGACCTGAGATGCTGGCAGGAGCTCAAGATGGGAAGCAGTTGGACACAGCAACAGACTGCACTGAACTGACCCAGAGCAGAGGCAGGAACTTCCTCTTATAGGCAGGGGTCAGAGGTAAAGAGGAAGTAGACAGAGACAAGTAACCTATAAAAGACAGGAAGCTGCAGCGCGTGCGCCCTAAGAGGAACAGAGCACACACAGGAACCCAGGAAGCAACAGAACAGGACAGGACAGGCACAGGAAGGCACGACACGCCGACGGCCCAAGGCAGGGACCCGCAGCGCGAACCGTGACAACCCCCCCCCTTTAAAAAACCCCCCTCCTCCCCCCCCAAAATCAAAAAACAGGCTTTCCCAAAAATGGGGCCCGGGGGGCCCGCAACTTCTAGGGGGGGAAACACCAAAACCAAGGTAGGGGCTAAAATTTCCCAGTATGGGAAAAAAACCTAGAAAAAGGAAATTTCCCCCCCCACGGGAGGAAACAAAGGGGGGGAACTACCCCAAAATGGGGGGGAACCCAGGGGGGGAAACCATGAGTAGGAAACAGCCCGGACGCTCAGGGGGGGACCATGACTAGGAAAACGGAAACGTCAGGGGGGGTCCATGAGCTGGGCAACAAAAGGGAAGTCAGGGGGGACCATGAGCTAGGCAAAAAACCCGGACCTCAGGGGGGGACCATGAACTGGGCCAAACCCGGAAACCCTTGGGCTGGACCAGGGAGCTGGGGCCAAAGGGGATGCTCTGGGCTGGACCATAAAGGTGGGAAAACGGAAAGCTCGGGGCTGGACCTGAGCTCCCCCCAAAATGGAAGCTCTGGGCGGGGGACCATGAGCTAGGCCAAAGGGAAGCTCGGGGGCGGGACCGGAGCTGGGCCCAAAAAAGGGGAACTTGGGGTGGCCCAAAGGCTGGGCCCAAAAAGGGAAAAAGCTCGGGGGCTGGAAGGGAGCTGGGCCCCAAACGGGGGCTTGGGCTGGACCAGAGCTAGGCCAAATGGAAGTCTGGGCTGGACCATGGTGTTAAAAACGGAAGCTCTGGGGGTGGACCAGGGGCCTTAGGCCAAAGGGAAACCTCTGGGCTGGACCATGAGCTAGGAAAAGGGGCCCGCTCGGGGTTACCAGGGAGTAGGAAGGGGGCCTTTTGGGCAAACCATGAGCCGGGCGGACAGGGAAAATGACACTCTGGGGTACCAGGGCCCCAGGGACGGGGAAAATTAAATTGGGGTACCCTTGAGCCAGGGGGACAGGGGTTTAACTGAACATCTGGGCGAAACCATGAGCCAGGGGGACAGGGAATACTGACATCTGGGCTTACCATGGAGCCGGGCGGAAAATGGGGATCGGGACATTTCGGGGGGCGTCCCCAGGGGCCCCCCAACGGACAGTGAACTGACACTCTGGGGTACCAGACCAGCGGACGGGATACTGACCCCTCTGGGCTTTCCGGGGAGCCAGCGGAAAAAGGGAAAACTGACACCTGGGCGAAACCATGAGCCAGGGGGACGGGGAAACGGAACTCGGGGCTTTAACCATGACCAGGGGACAGGGAAAACTGACATCGGGGGATTTTACCATGAGCCAGCGGACAGGGATACGGGAACTCTGGGCCGTCCCATGAGCCAGGGGACGGGGGATACTGACACTCGGGGTCCATGGTCAGGGGAACGGGGAAAACTGACACAAGGGGGTACCTTACCCAGGGGAAACAGGGATACTGACACTCGGGGCGAAACCATGACCCAAAGCGGACGGGGGATACGGGACACTCGGGGCAAACCATGAGCCAGCGGACGGGGGTACTGACACTTGGGTGGACCATGACCCAAGCAACGGGGGCAGACGCTCTAGACGGGGAAAGGGTCCCCCGGCCGGGACCCCAGGGTTCATTCATACTGAAACGGATGCGGCGCGGGCCCCGGAACGTATGCCGGGGCCCGCCGACCGGAAAACCCGGGGGTTGGGGGAATCCCCCTTTTGATCACCGCGGCAAAGGTGGTAGCTGGAGGACCCGCCGGGGAGGGGGTCTAAGGGCCCCTGGTCTTCACCAGAGCCCGCCGCAAAGTGGGATGGACTTGGCTGCGGGAAACCCCCCGGCGCTACCCCTGACGTGGCTTCCTGCGGGTGACAGCCGGGGTGCAAGACGGGAACCAGGCGGTTTGGGAAAACAGGAAAACAGGAACATTTACAGCAAAGGGTACAGGGGGGTTAAAGTACACATTTGCACCACAGGGTACGGCAGGAACGGACGGGGTAACACATTTAGGGACAGACCCCGGGGAAAACGGCGGGAACCCCCAGAGAAAATTTCCCGGGCAGGAACACGGCAGGATACAGGAGACACAGCAGACGGCGGACGGCCAGGAGCTAAAAAGACAAAACCTGGGCCACATCTCAGGGGGGGAAACACTCCAACAGCCGACCTTTAGATGCTGGCAGGAGCTAAGATGGGAAACCCGCAGGGCACAGCAACAGGCGCACTGAACTGACCCCGAGCAAAGGGAAAGGGAAATTCCTCTTATGGCAGGGGGGGGGGTTTAAAAAGGAAGTAGACAGAGAAAAGTAACCTATAAAAAAACAGGGAGCTGCAGCGGCGCGCCCCCAAAGAGGAACGGCACACACAGGAACCCGGAAGCAAAAAAGAAAAAAGGGAAAAGGGCATGCACAGGAAGGCACTACACCCGACGGCCCAAGGCAGGGAAAACCCCAGCGTTTAACCCTGAAGTTTTGGGATGGCCCCGGGGGGGCGGGTCCCCGCGGCCCTCACCTGTCCTCAACCCGCCTCTGCCCCTCCCGGGGTTTTCCCCCCAGCCGAAAACTACTATGGGGTCTGGGCTAAACGCCATATATAGCGAGGATGAAAAAATTTTAGGAGGGCAGTCAGCAAACTACTTGGGAGCGAAGAAATGGGGCCCAAAACCCCTGCTTCTTGCGGGAGGGGGGCAAAGATTGATGTTTGGGGAGTGGCTGGGAGGTCATTTGTAAGGGGGCAGCCTCTGCATACCCAAAACCGGTGATGAGGACAGCAGTGACGAGGGAAAAAAAAAATAGATGAGATGTAGCCGACCCCACTTGGGGGCCGGGGGAGGCAAAAGGGGTTCTTTACGTCAGGAGAAGAGGGCGTCAGTTTTTCGGGGTCAGGCCCGCGGCGCACCCGCAAAATGGGGCGTGTGGGGTGAGTCAGCAGTATTGCACATGGTGAGGGGGGAGCCAAGCCCGGCCCCCGGGTTAAAAAAAACCCCCCCCCCTTCGCAGGTCCAAGAAAGTAGCGGCGGGAGGGGTTTAGCGAGGCAGGGTGGCAGTAGTCACTCAAATGGGAGCGTTTGGGGGTTTAAAAACCGATACTCGGCCCGGTGTGGCGTTCTTTGCTAAAACCCGGGGGAGCCCAATTTTGGGTATAAGTAGAATCTTTAAACAAAAGTGAAGCGTGGGCCCGGGACTAACGTTGGCACCACGGCCCCCTCAACACATGCGTGTCCCCCACCGGTTTGACTGGGGGAAACGTGGCAAATGTGGGGGGTCCATCCTGCCCCCGCAGAACCCGCAGCAGTGCCCCTGGCACGCATGCCATTGAGCCAGTCAAGGGTCCACCACCTCTGCGAAAAGGGGGGTGTTTTCTTTGACATCATCTCCCGGTCCAAAATTCTCCTGCTCCCCCCTTTCTCATGGCGCCAGCAGTTTTTTCCCGCGAGGGGGATTGCCCAAAAAGACAACGTATGCGTTTTTAAACCCTCCTAAGGGGCAGCAGCTACCGTGCTCCTGTCCTAGTTGTTGGTACTGCAGTCCCCCCCTTTCCAATGGTGGACTCTGCACTGTTCAGAGAACAAATGGCTTGTCCCAGCGAGATGGAGAGTTCCAACCCATAATTTATTTTTCAAAAAGGCAGTACCGCACTTCTTAAATATGTAGAACAGAAGGTGGGTTCCAGTCCTTGAGCTTATCGGTTTGTTCCAAGGTGCACGGCAAGGCGGACGTCTGGAGCTGTAACTACGGTCAGGGCCAGTACATGTCCTTTACGGCCACTGGGTGAATGTGTTTCCCGGGCCCCAGGCACCCCCAACAACTTGGACAGGAGACGGCGCTTTCTCCCCCACGTTGTCAAAACTGCGGCCCTGCGCCAATGTCCGCCTCCTCCTCTTCCACCACCTTCTCAGCCTCCACAAGTACTGCTCCATCATACCACTTTGTGTAGGGCACAGCGGTGTCACGCAGTTCTACACCTGGTTTGCCTCGGTGAACGAAGTTCACACAGGGGAGGAACTGCTCCGTCGTCATGCAGCAAGAAATCGATGTGTGGCTTTCTCCACACCAACTGCAAATCGGAACCATGGTGACGGACAATGGGAGGAACATGGTGTCCGTGCTGCACCGAGGAGGGATGGTCCATGTGCCCAGCATGGCGCACGTGTTCAATCTGATTGTGAAAAGGTTCCTAAAAGTCTTCCCCCGATCTTCAGCAGATTCTGAAAATGGCCAGGAAACTGGTGCATGCACTTTATCCATTCGTACAAAGCCAGGAACACCCTCCTCGAGTTGCAGCGGCAGAAATGGCCTCCCCCAACACACTCTTATGCGATTGTTTCCACCCGTTGGAATTCCAGCCCGCACATGTTGGACCGACTGTTTGAACAGAGAAAGGCCATTAAAGATTTTTTGTTTATGCAGGCAGACAGAAGTAATCCCCTGTGTAACTTTTGATGTCAGCCAGTGGCAGTCATGCGTGAACCTGCTGTTTGTTGAGGCCCCCTTTGAGGAGGGCACGTTATTTGTCAGTCGCCAGGATACGGGGGTGGGAAAAACGTCATTCCACTGCTTGATGTCCTGGAAGAGATGCTGAAAAATCTGTGGGGGCAGGGGACGGGA
This sequence comes from Phyllomedusa bahiana, assembly GCA_025379985.1. NCBI lineage: Eukaryota > Metazoa > Chordata > Amphibia > Anura > Hylidae > Phyllomedusa > Phyllomedusa bahiana. The sequence continues at coordinate 63,068 of JAODAL010019394.1, read as the reverse complement.
GACGTGGCAACTACATCTCGCGGCCACATGACCCGGTGGGGATAAAAATGGGGGGGGGGGGGAGGAGGAGGACATTGGAGCAAAGATTTTGGTGAAATGAGTGCTTTTTCACCCAGGTGGGAAAGAGGGAGGGCGGGGGCAGTGGAGGAGCTAGTTGGAGATGAGGAAGAGGGGCAGAGACCCGCAAGCACCGTGGCAGTTTTAATGGAGTGGGGGGCGGGGACCCCCGGGGAGTCATTTGTGTAGTGGCCGCAGCTTGATTCCCCGGGTAGTGACAGCCGAATAGCAGATCCCGAGGGATGCTTCTGGCTCTCCCCCTATTGGCCCTCGCTACCGGGGCCCAAAAGGGGAGCCTTTTCCCAGCTATTGGAGGGGGGACAAACTCAAAAATATGGGGGAAATCCTCCGTATCATTTGGGCCGGCCCATGTGCGGCATCGCCCCCCCCTCTGACGGGCTGCCGGGGGGGTTTTCAGCATCACGTAATACTGCCGCGGCTGCTTGGGAAAAGGTGGGGGGTTGGAGCAGTACCAGTCCATCACAGAACCCAAGTTGGAGTCACTTGAGCGTTTCCTTTCACCGCCTGTGAGGAGGGAGTCGCCAGACGCAGGCCTGGAGCAGCCCCCTGAACCAACAGGTGGTGGCCTACTTGGAAAGCACTCTCCCAAACCGTTAGAAGATCCCGGGGATCTGGGCTCCAAACTGGTGTGTGGCCGCAACTGCGAGTTTGCAGTGGAGAAGCGTCTGCCGGCCAGTAGTGTGGCATCGAGCGGGGGTTCGTGCGGCGGGGGCCATCGTTTTCCCCAAAGGGAAACCCCTTGTCCCGGGAAAAAGGGAATGACTGACCTTTGTAAGATGAAACCCCGGCGGGGTCGGCAGGATTTCCACCACCCAAAACCTTAGGCGCGACTATATCAGCTTTGACCCTCACCCCAAAATGTGAGAAATGGTCGGGGTTCAAAATACCTGCCTAACCCTACTAGCCGCCCAACCCGCTTGATCCATCATCTGTTTACAGTTTCTCCCTCTGCCCCAACCCTTTTTACCCGGGGTGGTATTGCCACCACCTCCACACTCTGTCATTTTTTCCCCTGTCTGACCTCATGTGCTGTGTGGCTGCTGCCGTGACCCCAACCCGTGTCATTGTGCCCCCCTTGGCCTCTCCTTTTTTTCCCCCTCCGAATTGTTTTTGCCCCTTTCTTTCTCATGTGCTGCTGTGGCTGCTGCCCCTGACCTAGAACTTGTCATTGTGCCACTCTTGGCCCTATTTCCTTTTTTTGCCACTCCGATGTCTTTTTGCCACTGTTGAAACCTCTGCTGCTCCCCTCCCTCCCTCTCTTCATTGTGCCACCTGGGGCTACTTTGTTTTGCCCCCTCCGAATGTCATTGTGCCACTGTCTGACCTATACGTCTGCCTTTTAAACCTGCAACTTTCTTTGTGCCACTGTCTGCCTCATGCTGCGGTGGCTGCTGCGAGACCTCCACACTGTTATTGTCCCACTCTGTGGCCTACTCGTTTTTCCCAAACCTCCGAATGTCATTGTGCCAATGCCTGCCCTCATGCGCTGTGTGGCTGTCCCCGTGACCTACAACTTGTCATTGTGCCCTGTCTAAACCAGTGTGCTGTGGCTGCTGCCGGACCCCCACATTTGTTTTTTGTGCCTTTTTGACTCTTTGGGCTGGGCAGCTGCAGGGGACCTAAACTGTGTCATTGTCCCACTTGGGCTCCCCTTTTTTTTTTTTTTTTTTTTTTTTTTTCCACCTCAGAAGTCATTGTGCCACTGCCTGACCTATGCTGCTGCTGTGGGCTGCCCGGACCCCCACACTGTGTCATAGGGCACTCCCCTGACCTCATGCGCTGCTGTGCGCTCCCGTGACCCCCACATGGTCTTTGTGTCACTGTTGACCTCATGCTGCTGCTGTGGCTGCCCCCGTGCTTACACACTAGTCATTGTGCCACTGTTGACCTCATGTGCTGCTGTGGCTGCTGCCGTGACCCCACACGTGTCATTGTCCACTCTGTGGCCTACTCCTGTTTTTTGCCCCCTCCGAATGTGTTTTGTGCCCTGCCTACTTTGCGTGCTGTGACCTCCACACGGTCATTGTGCCACTGCTGACCTCATGCTGCTGGGGCGCCCCGTGCCAAAACCAGTGTCATTGTGCCACTGCTGACCTTGCTGCTGCTGTGGCTGCGCTGTGACCTCCACACTGTCATTGTCCCACTCTGGGGCCTACCCCGTTTTTGCCACCTTCCAAAAAAATGTCATTGTGCCCTGCCGACCTCATGCTGCTGCTGTGGTGCTCCCGTGACCCCCACACTGGTATTGTGCCATGTCTGCCTATGCTGTGCTGTGGTGCTGCCGGCCCTACACCTGTGTCTTGTGCCACTGTCTGATCTGCTGCTGCTGTGGTGCTCCCGGTGACCTCACACTTTTGTTTTTGTGCCACTGTGGCACCCCTGTTTTTGCCCCCTCCGAATGTCATTGTGCCACTCCCTGCCCTCATCCCTGCTGCTGTGGTGCTGCCGGACCCCCACACTGTGTCATTGTGCCACTCTGTGGCCTTTTCCTGTTTTTGCCACTTCCGAAAGCATTTCCCATGTTGCCTCATGTGCTGTGGGCCGCCGTCACCCCACACTCTTCACTAATGTTGCACCTGACCCCTCAGCTTTTTTTTTTCCAGTTTCTCGGATGACTTTATCAGGAAACTTCCCCCGCTTCTTTTTTTTGGTCGTTTTGCCCTCTTAAGTGCCCAGGGAATTTTATAGTGAAGCTATTCTAAGAGTGGCGGCAGTCATGTGCGTGTCATACTAAAACACAACATTGTATGAAGAGCAAACCAAGTTCCCTCTGCATATTTAAGCATGGCACGTTCTACAGCACCCTGCAGGCTCTGTGCAGCCTGGAAATAGCTGTTTTTTAACGTGATTCGTCCCGAAGTAATTCGGAACGAAGTTATTTTTTGCCGAGAAATTCGGCGAAGTGAACGAAATGAATTTCGGGATATTCGCCCATCTCTAACTATAAACCCTCCTCGCCTCCACCACTTCCCTCCATGTCCCACTCTGGTCCTGACTGTTGAAGGCAGATGCTGGCTTTAACTAACACTCGGCACCTGCCATATATGAGAAAGGCTCAGCTCCTGAGCCAATCCATACTTATGCCCCTTACTGACTGGCAGGTGCCTCCCTCTACCTACCTGTCATCCCCGCCCTAGTTATAGGTTGGACTTTTTTTTTTGCATCTTTTTTTCTCAACTATGTAAGCAGAAAGCTGCGACCTCTTCCTAGTACTGCTCCTCATGGCACGGACAGGTTTACCCTATGTTACTCCTCCTGGCAGAGATAGGTTTACCCACTTACTCCCGGAGAATGTTCCATTTTGTACTATATCTTAGAAAACCAGGACCACAGCTTTATGTACAGTCATGGCCAAAAGTTTTGAGAATGATACAAATGTTAATTTTTACAAAGTCTACTGCATCAGGTTTTATAATGGCAATTTGCATGTACTCCAGAATGTTATAAAGAGTGATCAGCTTAAGAGCAATTAATTGCAAAGTCAATAGTTGCCTAGAAAATGAACTTTTTCCCCAAAAACACACTTCAACTTCATTGCAGGCCTGCCTTTAAAGGACCAGCTAACATCGTTTCAGTGATTGCTCCAATAACACAGGTGTGGGTGTTGATGAGGACAGGGCTGGAGATCAATCTGTCATGATTAAGTAAGAATCACACCACTGGACACTTTAAAACGAGGCTGGTGCTTGGCATCATTGTTTCTCTTCTGTTAACCACGGTTATCTCTAAAGAAACACATGCAGTCATCATTGCACTGCACAAAACTGGCCTAACAGGGAAGAGTATCGCAGCTAGAAAGATTGCACCTCAGTCAACAATCTATCGCATCATCAAGGAATTCAAATAGAGAGGTTCCATTGTTGCCAAAAAGGCTACAGGGCGCCCAAGAAAGACCAGCAAGCGCCAGGACCGTCTCTTAAAAGTGTTTCAGTTTTGGAATCGGGCTACCAGCAGTGCAGAGCTTGCTCAGGAATGGCAGCAGGCAGGTGTGAGTGCATCTGCACGCACTGTGAGCCGGAGACTCATGGAGCAAGGCCTGGTGTCAAGGAGGGCAGCAAAGAAGCCACTTCTCTCCAGAAAAAACATCAGGGACAGACTGATATTCTGCCAAAGGTACAGAGAGTGGACTGCTGAGGACTGGGGTAAAGTCATTTTCTCTGATGAATCCCCTTTCCGAATGTTTGGAACATCAGGAAAACAGCTTGTTCGGGGAAGACAAGGTGAGCAATACCACCAGTCTTGTCTCATGCCAACTGTAAAGCATCCAGAAACCATTCATGTGTGGGGTTGCTTCTCAGCCAAGGGAATCGGCTCTCTAACAGTCTTGCCTAAAAACACATCCATGAATAAAGAAAGGTACCAGAATGTCCTCCAAGAGCAACTTTCCCAACCGTCCAAGAGCAGTTTGGTGATCAACAATGCCTTTTCCAGCATGATGGAGCACCTTGCCATAAAGCAAAGGTGATAGCTAAATGGCTCAGGAAACAAAACATAGAGATTTTGGGTCCATGGCCTGGAAACTCCCCAGATCTTAATCCCATTGAGAACTTGTGGTCAATCATCAAGAGACAGGTGGACAAACAAAAACCAACAAATTGTGACAAAATGCAAGCATTGATTGTGCAAGAATGGACTGCTATCAGTCAGGATTTGGTCCAGAAGTTGATTGAGAGCATGCCAGGGAGAATTACAGAGGTCCTGAAGAGAAGGGTCAACACTGCAAATATTGACTTGCTGCATTAACTCATTCTAACTGTCAATAAAAGCTTTTGTTAATCATAATATGATTGCACTTGTATTTCTGTAAGTGATAAAAACATCTGACAAACACACATAAATAACAGATCATGTGAAAATATAATATTTGTGTCATTCTCAAAACTTTTGGCCATGACTGTACAAGTCTCTGTCACCTGCTGAAAAGTTTCAGATGCCTCTGGTGACAAGACCTGATCTGCACAAGATCTCTAGAGGTGTCCGCCATCAGGATGTGACCAGCAGATCCTGGAAGGTATAAGGTCGGGCATACATGGAGAGCACTTGTTCTTTCCATGGATGGTACAATGTGGAGGTCAGTGGTACGTGTCCCAGTAACATCCACATGATGCCAGGTCCAAGGTTTCCAGCAGAACATTGTCCATTACACTGCCTCCGCCATCTTGTCTTCTTTCCATAGTGCATCCTGCTGCCATCTCTGCCACGGTAAGTGACACACCCAGCCATCCACATGATGGGAAACAGGATTCATTAGACCAGGATGCTCCATGTGGGCACTTCTGGTGGTGGACAGGGGTCAGCATGGGCCCTCTGACTGGTCTGCAGCTTCAGGGTCCCTACACAGTAGGAGATTTTCAGCAATGTGTCCTACAGTTGCACTTACAGTATGTGAGATGGGACCAGATGGGCCCCGCATACATCAGTGATTCTGAGTTGCTTTTCTTTCTTTAAAGGGGTTTTGCCACAAAGTAAAATTGACGTGGGAAGCTTGCATATTAAATAATAAACATTTTCACCATTCATCATTATCAAAAATTATGGACCGTTTTTATTTTAGCTGCTCTTTTAGTGATCCATTGTTTATGCTCATCTCCAGGGGATACGACCAGGGCTGAGAGCTCCTCAGTCCTGGTCAGAGATGCCCAGACATCACCTTTCCTCTCAGGCACGTACTGAGTGTTCAAACCCCACGTGCTGTCATTCTACTTCCGTCCTCTGTACTCTTTAATAATTAGCCAAACAATGCAAATAAATAAAAAAAGAAAAGAAACCTCAATGAGGTCTGTGCATTGATAAAGAGAAATAAAATCCACAGGTTTGGTTCCTGGAGGGATTTGAACCAAGGACCCTTGTGCTGTGAGGCAAAAACTTTACCTCTCAGCTACATTGTAGCTACTCACTCTTTACATAAATAGACCTTTCTTCGACTAGAGAGAGGAAAGGCCTGGGGATGTCATCCTGTTGGGTCATATGATATGCAATTCAAACAAATCACAAACGCCCCTTTCTGTGCACACAGTGCTGAAGAGCTGGATGCCGGAGGTATGAAATGAGATTGTGGCAAAACCCCTTTAAATATCATGTTCTATAGGAAAAATGTATGAAGTTCCTCTGATCTGAGGTAAATGCAAATTACAGATACAGCTCAGCTCCATGCACATCACACAGACCTGCCACATCCTGGTCCCAACACATTACTCCACCCTCCATGTGACATCATCACAGTTCCTGGCAGCACACAGCAGTCACATGACTCCTCCCTCCATGTGACATCATCACAGGTCCTGGCAGCACACAGCATCCAACTCCTCCCATCCCTTGGCATCACCCAGGTCCTGGAAGCAACAGCAGCACATGATCCTCCCTCCATTTACTCTCAAGGTCCTGGAAGCACAGAGCAGTCATTCAGCTTTCCTGCAGGAGGAGGTTTGTGTGTATTATTAACTTCATTACTAACTCTGTTTTGGATCTTAAAGTTTTTACATATTAATGTTAGGCTTAAGGCGTCTGGTCAGAGCTTCACTTTGGTTTTCGAATTAGTACAGTGCAACTGAAAAAGAGTCAAAACACACAGGGGAAGTTTTTTTCTCAAGACCAAACCCCCCAAATGTTGTTAATAATTGAGAAAGGATAAAGCACAGATTTGATGATTATTAACACAATACAAGCTCAACTTTTACATGTACAGGCAGCCCCCGATTTACAACATTCCGATTTAAAACATCTGTCCCAATTTTACAAACCGAGACTTAGGGGGGCATGTTGGCACTTATAGTTCCATTTTCTAAAAAGAAAGTAGTACCGTGGACCGACAATTCCAGCATGCCCCCACGCAGCACATAAAGTGAAACCTTCAAAACGGGGGCACAGACAGCAAAACAAATTTTAAAAAAATCTTCACTGCACAACCCAAAAACAAAAAAACATAATTTTTTGTGCGGATTTTAAAAGTTAATAAAAAAAATTTTTTCTGATTTGCATAAAAAATTCAATTTAAGAACAAACCTGAAAGTTCCGTCCCATTCTTTAAACCGGGGTTTCCCGGGGGGGGGGTTTTTTGGGAATAAAAATCCCAAAGGGTGTTTTTTCATCCCAACTTCAACATGACAAATATGGGGGTGGTCCCTGGGCCCAGGAAAAAAGACTAAAATTTCATCGACTATCTATTATGAAAAGGGTTTTAGTTTTTACACAATAGGGTAAATTTCCCCTTGGGAGCTTTCATTATACATGTGCCCAAAGGGTCCTACACATGGGGATATAAAAAACTATTGAAAGCCAAGTCTGTTCTCAAAAAAATTTTAATATTTCCTCCTACTCTTCGAGTTCTGCCATGTGCCCAAAAAAATATTTTTACACCCACATATGGGGTTTTTCCCTGTAAAAAAAATTTGTTAGGATATTTTTCTCCCCCCAACATTCCATGTAAAAAAATAAAAAAGAGCAAAATAATATATTATTAGAAAAAAAATAATAATTTTCAGAGCCCATTACTAAAATGGGTCCAAAATATCTAAAAACACTCTTGATGTATTTTTTTGGGGGGGTTTTCCCTTTTTTTTTTTTTTTTAAATCCTTTATTTACAAAACAGAGAAATAAAAAAATAAAGTGGCAATAAATCAAGAATTACCAAACGCTGACGGGGGATGAGGGGGGGGGGGACAATATAAAAATGAAAGGAGTAGATTAGGTTAGAGAGTGGGCAGACTATTGGGGCGGGGGAGGAGGGGAGTAAAAACCAGGATAAGGAATCCATGTTTTGGGCAAACCAGCATTGAAGATATGGGTTTCCCCAAACAATTTTTTCATGTAATCTAAATCCCAAAATCTACAAAAGGTGTAAAAAAAAAACACATCGTCCACAAAAGGGTATAATGTTTTAATCCCATGCCAAAATCTGAAAGGGTAATGTAAAATACCTTTCCATCTCCCAAAAGGGGAGAGATTTTTAAAAATTCGAATGCCGTCATCTGAAAAAGAAAATCATTAAAACCCTTTGCGGGTCTACTGAACAGGAAAATTTTTTAACCCCCATCCCTTCTACTAACGGGTAAGGTATAAATCCAAACCGCCCTAATGAACATTTAATACAATCCTAAACCGTTGAAAAGAAAGTAAAAAACGGGAAGAGAAAAAAAAAAAATTTCTATTCACAAATGCTAGAATCTTGCAACCAAAATGGGGGAACAGGGAGGCCGCTTGTTTTTAGGGGACTAATTGATTTTGGTGGGTTTTTTTGGCTAAAAAACAGGGCTGGGACACCAACGCATGTTTGGGGAAGTCAATTTTTAAAAGGGTTTTTAAATCAAATTAAAGGAAAGACAAGCAAACCCAGGGGGGGGAGGGGGGAGTGTGTCTTTTTTAAAAAGGAGGGGAAATGAAAGGAAAATGGAAAGAGGTAATACCGGGCAGATTTAGCAAATGATGTGGAAACATTGTGGGGGGAAATAAAAAGGGGGGAATAAGGCAAAAATATTTTTTTTTGGGTGAAAATCTGAGAACCCCCCGAACATCACTGAGGAGAAAAGAAAACAGATGCATAAACAAAAGGGTGGGGGCAGCAAAGGCAGGTACAGTGAAAATAATGGGTGATTTTAAAATTTCCCGGGGGCTTTGGGACGGGGTAAACTTTTTTCGGCATCAACTAAAAAGGGAAAGGGTAAGTTCTTTCAGCTTTAAATAGGATAATTTTTGGGGAAAGTTTGTGGGGGGAACCCACTAGAATTTATGCCTGTTGGTTTTGGTCAAATTCTAAAAAAGCACAACAACCCGGGAGGGGGTCATTTTTTTCTGAAACCCTTGGTAACAGTGACCAAAGATAATTCTTTTTAGCATAAACAAAAAAAAAAGAAAAAAGAGCGGGAAGGCAAAAACTTTTAAATTTTAAAAAGGGGAAAATTTTTTTCCTTTAAATTGGGGGGAAATGCAAAACAGGACCTAGATTTTGGGGGGCAGCTATTAGAAAAATAGTGAATATGAACCAAAGTGGGGGAGTTTTAAATTTATTTTTGGGGAAATTTTTTTTGCAAATATATTTCCTATGGGTTAAAAATTTAAAAGGCGACTAAAACCCAAAAAGCAACAGGGCTTCTCCCTTCTTTTAAAGGAGGGCAAAAAAAACAAAAAAAAAAAGGGCTTTTAAAAAAAATAAAAGTCAAAAGGGGGCGGAAAACACCTTTTTGAAAAAAAAGAAGATTAATCAAATCTGAAAAAAAGGGAATAAAACAGGCTAAAATTAAAAATGAAAGCAGGGGGGCCAAAAGGACAGCAAACAACCCCCAAGGGGAAAATTTTTTAAAACAAAAAAAATTCCAAAAAAGCCAAATCAGAGCAATAAAACCCCTTAAAAACCTGTGATGGGGGGCTGGTGACGGGTGCCCAAAAAGAGAAGGCAGAGGAACTAAATAGTTTTTTCACCAGTATATACTAAATTGAAAAAGTAGTTAAATGGGGGTGGGCCAAGGGGCAAAAAGGTGGTGGCAGAACGGGTTAAATAAAACATCGGGCTTTTAATTTAAATTTTGGCTCAGTGTAGAAAAAGTCAAAGCCAAATTTAAATAAACAAAATGTGAAAAAGGCCCCGGGGCCCTGATGGCATTCCCCCCAAGTTTTTCTTAAAAAACCTCAGCTTTTTTTTATCTCTGTGCCCCTGAAAATGAAAATTTAAAATTTCCCCCGGTGACTGGAATAGAAACCCGGGGAAACTGGCGCAAGGCAAAGGGTTATCCTTTTAAAAAAAAGGGTTTCCAAGCTTGCCCAGGAAAATTAAATGCCCAAGAAAATTTTAACTTTTTTTTTGGGGGGGAAAAAAGTTTAAGGGGCTCAAAAGGGGCCCAAATATACAGGAGTAATTTTTTGACAAACACAATATTTTAATAAAATTTTCCACATGTTTTTAACAAAGGGACAAAGTTTGCGGGACCAATCGACTTTTTTTAAAGGGGAGGTAAAGTAAAGTCCGGAAAATCGGGCACTTGGTTTAATTGTGTTTTAAAGCCCTTTGAAAAGGGCTTTTAAACACTGCCCCCCGGAAAAGCTTTGTTTTTTAAAATTAAAAACCTTTGGGGTTTAAAGAGAAAAACAGTTGAAAATTGGTTTTAAAAAACCCTGTGCGGGGATGGGACTCAAGAGTGGGGGTTTTAAAATACTCCTACCGAGGGGGCCCCTTTTTGTGAGGGGTGGCCGAGGGCCCCATTATTGGGTTCTCTTTTAATTTAATGTTTTTATTAATATATAGTGGAAGGGATCGCTAGCAGGGTTTTCGATTTTTGCAGATGAAAAAACCCAAACTAAGCAGGGTATTTGCAATCAACCCATGGAAGATGCTCTTTTAAAAATTGCAAGCAAACCCTGACACACTAAATTGTTTTTGGGCCCCCCCACGGGCAAAGGGGGTTTCAATGGGGATAAATTAAGGTTTCTGAAATCTGGGGAGAAAAAAAACTACAGGCATCAAAGTCCTGGGGGGAAAAAAAACCTTGGAGAATCGCTTTTTGGGAAAAGATTTTGGGGTTCTTGTAGATCAAAGACAAAAGAACACCCATGAAAATGTCAACCCAGCTGCCTCTAGGGCAAGTAAGATTTTGGGGCGTGAAATTAAAAGAGCCCAATTTGGGACCGCGGGAAAAAGGATGTAATTCCCAAAACCCTGTAACAAAGCATTGGTGCGTCCTCATTTTAGTTTTATGCTTTTTCCGTTCGGGGCCCCATTTTATAAAAAGGGGATGTAATGGAGCAGAAAAGAGTACAAAGATGAGCAAGAAAAACTTAATAAGGGGGTTTGGACATCATAGTTAGGGATGGGGGTTTTTAAAAATTTGAATTTTTTAAGGGTCTTGAAAAAGGGGGGCTTCGGGGGGGACAAAATTTAAAATTTATATAAATATAAAAAATTTGGGGCCCCTCCCAAAAATTTGGGGGAAAAAATTATTAAAGTGAACCCCCTAAAAAGAAAAGGGGGAAAATTCCCTTTTTCCAAACTAGAGAAAAAAGTTTTTTTAAAACCCCCGGGGAGAAGACCCCTTCTTACTGAAAGAACTGGAAATCTGTGGAATAAACCTCCCTGGGGAGCTGGTCACGGCGGGAAAACGGGTAGAGATTTTACAAAAAAGGGCCTTAGATACCTACCGGGAATTTAAAGAATTTTAAAAATTTTCGTACAGCAAATGAAAAATTTTCTGGATCTGGCGGGTTTGGGAGGCGTTTGGGGGTCAAAGTTTACGGTTTTCCACGGGAAAGCAGTTTGGGTTTATTCCTTGGGGGTTTTTCAGGGCTTTTTTCACCAGTGGTGGAGTTTGGGCATTTTTCCCCTTGCCCTTCCCCCCAACACCCACTTTTTTTCCCCCCCCTTTTGGTTTTTGAACTTGAGGGAAACACGGTCCTTCTTTAAACCCGTACTAACATGAAACTATAAAATCTTTTGCAAATTAACATTTTTTTTGGGGGGACAATTTTTAATTACATCCCCCGGATCCCTTTTTAAAAAATTTAATAGAAAAAAAAAAACAAAACCAAAAAATTTCACACCCTCAAATTTTTTCATCAAATTGTGCTTTTCTTTTTCATAGGGGACAAAAAATTTGTCTATTTATTTGCCCCCCTTTTACAAGATGGTTTGGGGTTTTACCCGTCCCCTTGGGGGTCAGCGAGCTTTTGCGGGTCCCCCAAGGCCTCCCAAATGCCATAAAAACATCACGTGGTTTAAAACCCCTTAAAAGTTTGTCATGTTGTTGAAGCAAAAATAAAAAGTCCCACCCTTTATATTTTAAGGTAAAAGTTCGAACCTGAACAATGCAGAAAACAATAACCAATAACTATTCTGTTCTCTGAGCCCATCCCCCATCAATCTATGTTCAGTATAGCAGCCCAATGTGGTCCATTCCATCCAGGGCCTATCTCATATGGTTTTGTTTTTTTTTTTAGTAACGTTTTGGCACCATGATCATAATGTGTCTGCAAACCTGAATTGGTGCCTAAAAATATCCTAATTAAAAGGTGCTCTTCCACACAGCAGTCATGTAACTCCTCCCTCGCTCATCACAAAGCAGTCACATGGCTTCTTTCCTACAAAATGAGGTATGTGTGTGCTATTATCTCCTTCATTACTGACTGTTTTGGATGTTAACGTTTTTAACATATTAATCTCGGTCACACTTAAGGCGTTTGTAGAATCTGTTTCCTCTCTCAAAAACAAACCCCCAGACTGTTGTTATAGAAATTCATACAAAAAGAGATAAGGTTTGAGGAACAGAGCCAATCAGTCATTAACGCATTAGAAACTGTTACTGCCGGAGTCTTTTCACCAGTCTTTTCCCCGGGCTCAAGGAGCACCACCATATTTGTCATCTGGAATGTAGTCAGGATGAGTAATACAATGTGTGTATATAGCAGCTTAATGCTTTATAAGCCCATGTACTGCACCATGTTATACTGTATTATATCCTAACAATTACATCTGGGCTGTTATTTACATCACAGGATAAGAAACCCTTTATATTGTTCTCCGCTCTCATAAAGGGGAGCTCCACTATTACTTTTCTGCGCTGCAGGTCGCCTTATAGACAAATCACTGAATATAGAAATGAAGCCTCATTTAGCTAAATTATCACTGCAGAAAACTAATCTGAAGCTTAAAATATGACTTTTAATTCATTCACTTTTTAAAATAACTACAACTCCTCCCACACAGCACAGAAATGAAAGAAGAAAAAAATGAAAAATTATTGATTTTTAAAACAGTGTTCCACTATTGCTTTTCAGCACGGCAGGTCTGCTTAAAGCTAGCTACGAGCACACCTGCTTGGCTATATTTGTAACACCCATAGAAGTGAATGGGGAGGATGGTTGTAAGCACCACTGTAAGGATTCGGTGGATTCGCTGGACCACCGCAAGCGATGGTAGTTAAGCTACGCCAGGGAACGGAGTCTAAGTAGCCCCCGGTTTTCACCAGAGCCCGCCGCAAAGCGGGATGGTCTTGCTGCGGCGTGAGGCTACCAGGTCGCTACCCCTGACATGACTTGCTTGCAATGGCAGCCGGGGTACAGCGTGGTACAGAATCGTAATCCAGAGGCGTAGTCAGGAACAGGCAGAAGGCCAGGGCAGGCGGCAGAGGTTCGTGGTCAGAGATGGGCAGAAGGTCAGGGCAGGTGACAAACAGGCAAGGTCAGGAACGTAAGCAAGCAGACTAGTACACGGGTAATCAGAACATACTCCAACACTCTCAAAAGACTAGGTACGCACACCAACAATCTGGCAGCGACTGCTGGGGGCGTATTCCATATATAGGACCAGCGCCTATCAATAACCAATTAATGGTGCGCTGGTCCTTTAAATCCAGACCAGCCGTCTCGCGCGCACGCGCCTTAAGCGGTGGGTACGCGCACAGAGGCCGGGACAGGCAGGAGCGGCGTTCACAGGAGTGCGGGCAGGTAAGGAAACTGGCACCAGGGACCGGGCAGCGGGGGCATGGACACGGGTCACCGCGGCACCCGCGCCAGCCCCCATGACAGTACCCCCCCTTAGGTCTCACCCTCTTTTTTTCGGAACCTGGAGAGAAGTTCAGGTGACAGGTTGCCCTCAGGTTCCCACGAACGCTCCTCCGGGTCGAACCCCTTCCAGTCAATGAGAAAGAACCGCTTCCCCCACTCTGTCTTCTCCGCCAGCACCTCCTTGACCTCAAAGATGTCATCAGAATTGACTTCAGGAGAAGGCGAGACAGATCCACGGGAGAAGCGATTCAGCACCACCGGCTTGAGGAGAGAGACATGGAAGGCGTTCGGGATACGCAGAGTAGGAGGCAAGCGGAGCTTGTAGGACACCGGATTAAGTTGCCGAAGTACAACAAAAGGGCCCAGATACTTGGGGCCTAACTTATAGGAGGGGACCTTAAAGCGGATGTATTTGGCGGACAACCACACTCTATCACCTGGCTTAAATAGGGGCGGAGGTCTACGGTACCTGTCGGCCTGGACTTTGGTGCGAGCGGAGGCCCGTAGAAGGGCCTGACGCGTGGTTTGCCAGAGTGCCTTGATGTCACGCACCTGGGCATCCACGGCAGGAACATGACATGAAGTAGCCAGAGGGAGGGGCGGGCGGGGATGTAGCCCAAACACCTCAAAAAAGGGAGAGGCCCCAGTGGATTTGGAGTCAAGAGAATTATAAGAAAATTCTGCCCAGGGGAGGAGGTCAGACCAATTGTCCTGACGGGCGGAAACAAAATGTCGTAGGTAGGTACCTAACACTTGGTTAACCCTCTCTACCTGCCCGTTAGTTTGAGGGTGGTATGCAGATGAAAAGTCAAGCTGAATTTGCATCTGCCCACATAGAGCCCGCCAGAATCTCGACACAAACTGGACCCCCCCTATCTGAGACGATGTGCAATGGAAGACTGTGCAAGCAAAAAATGTGGTGGAAAAAATGCTGGGCCAGCTGTGGAGCAGAGGGTAAACCGGGCAGAGGCACAAAGTGGGCCATTTTCGAAAATCTATCTGTCACCACCCAGATGACAGTGTTTCCAGAGGAAGCCGGGAGGTCAGTAACGAAGTCCATGGCTATATGGGACCAAGGTCTTTCTGGCATCGGGAGAGGCTGAAGCAGACCCGCAGGTCTGAGACGAGGCACTTTATTGCGGCCACAAGAGGTACAGGCCAGGACAAAGTCTCTAACATCACAAGCAAGAGTGGGCCAGAGCTTCGCCCGTTAGGAGGCTAATTATGAAGGCCACCTTAGCCCGCTCAGTGGGAAATTGATGCCCCAACATCTCGATATGGATGGAGCATTGACTGATGAAGCCACAGCACTTCTTGGGGTCCCCATCATACCGAGAGGAGAGCAGCAGATGCAGAGACGGTCCCGGTGCAGGAGCAGGTAGCTCCATGGCTACAGGAGCAAGTGGCGCAGGCGCGGCGGGAGCAGCCGCAGGCTGAGGTAGACGAGCTGCAAGGTTCTGCATCATGGCCGCAAGCTGATCGATACCTGGCTCTGCTGGGCGACGGCCGTCATGACGTCCCGGAGTTCGGGCAGAGGTACCCTGGCGGAATCCATGGCCAGATTTAACTGTAAGGATTCGGTGGATTCACTGGACCACCAAAAGCGATGGTAGTTAAACCACGCCAGGGAACGGAGTCTAAGTAGCCCCCAGTTTTCACCAAAGCCCGCCGCAAAGCGGGATGGTCTTGCTGCGGCGGGAGGCTACCAGGTCGCTTCCCCTGACGTGACTTGCTTGTGATGGCAGCCAGGGTACAGCGTGGTACAGAATCGTAATCCAGGGGCATAGTCAGGAACAGGCAGAAGGTCAGAGCTGGTGGCAGAGGTTCGTGGTCAGAGACGGGCAGAAGGTCAGGCCAGGCGGCAAACAGGCAAGGTCAGGAACGTAAGCAAGCTGACTGGTACACGGGTAATCAGAACATACTCCAACACTCTCAAAAGACTAGGTACGCACACCAACAATCTAGCAGGGACTGCTGGGGGCGTATTCCATATATAGGACCAGAACCCATCAATAACCAATTAATGGTGCGCTGGCCCTTTAAATCCAGACCAGCTGTCGCACGCGCATTAAGCGGTGGGTACGCGCACGGCGGCCGGGACAGGCAGGAGCGGCGTTCACAGGAGCGCGGGCAGGTAAGGAAACTGGCGCCAGGGACCGGGCAGCAGGGGCATGGACGCGGGGAGCCGCGGCACCCGCGCCGGACCCCCTGCGGGCAGGGGGGCGGCCACGGGTCACCGCGGCACCCGCGCCAACCCCCATGACAACCACCTTGCTCATTCTCTGAGACGGTTGGCTTGTAGCTGGCTATAAACCAACTTGCAGTGCTGAAAAGCAATAGCAATTTTTCTTCTTTTCTTTCGTTTTTGCTATTTTCCCAGAAGTTCATTTCCATAGATGAGTCCCTAAAACATTGGTAAAGGTGAAGCTTCTTCAAAAAAGTTTCCAAAAAAAGGTGCAAGGTGCAGAGTGTATTTCACAAGTGGAATAAGTAAGGATCTATTTATCAGTGCAACACCCCCCACCCCCAAACCAGGCCTGTTCATAAAAGATTGCTGCAAAGTGTTCATATTTCTTGCACCATTATTATAAACCATGTTATGCCTCAAGTGCCCCAGACGGCTTACAACCATTCCAGCAACATTTGTACTCTAAAAGCCTAATAATGCTTCTTCTCTCCTGAGCTCTGCCAGGTGCCCAAAAATAGATTACACCCACAAATGGGGTTTTGCTGTACAACAAAATTTAGATTATATATTTTTATCCAGCATTTAGTGTGAAAATAAAAAATAAGCTAAAAATGTAATTGTAATATAAAAATGTAATAGTAATAATTAAATTTATTTTCACAGCCCATTGCTAAAATGAGGTTAATATACCCCTACATGAAAAAACTCTCTCAAAATCACAGTGATGAATGAAAGCATTAAAAAGTTATTCCTACATAAAGTGGCACATGTTCTGGAGGCCAAAACTGGCTGTGGGTTCAATCTCACCCTACATATATTCTTTCAGCTTATTGGCGAATGCTGGGACATTATACAGTAACCCCACTAAACAGGTCTGGGTGATGACTGTATCATTGTGTGTGTCAGGTTCCTGTAAGGTGTTAGGACCTCACTGTCTACTTCTCTATGGAAGACTTGAAGAATCCAGAAGAACAAAAGGATCTGTACAAGGATGTCAAGAAGGAGGATCAGCAGCCGCTCACATCTCCAGGTAATAGATACGACTAAATACAAACCTTAGAAAGTGTACTTCTGATTATAAGCTATGCTCCATAAATTAATAGAACAAGCAAAAATAGGAAACTTAAAAAATATATAGAGAAAATGCATTTTTTTTCCACATATCAGACTCCTTTCCTTTCCCCAAATCTACATTTTAACTTGTCAGACATTCAGTAATTGATTCCATAGAGCAGAGAGGAGATTTACTTTTCATCTTCACTGTGAGATGAGGTTACAGCTCCCCATAGAAGTCTATGTAGGAGAATCTTCTCAAATAAAAATAAAAAAAATGGTATAAAAAGTGTTCCCATGTCCTTCAGCCTTCAGAGCCTTAGTACTTTTTCTGGTAAGACAGCTTGTTAGGCCATATACAGAAGGTGGGCACTGTCCATAGCCTAATAATAATTCAGAAGACTATATTAGATAACTGACAGCCAAACATTTGTTGTCCGAAGTTTAGGCTAAAGGTCTCATCACTGACCACTCGCTGCTGTCTGCCAATAAAGTTTTAGATGTCCGGGCCCAAGCGAGCAATCACCATCTCTCTGCATATTATTCATAATAAATATTATAATTATTGATATCAACCTCTAACCAGCCTGAATCCCCTTCCTCACCATTCCGCTCTCCCTCTTGTTCCTAATAGAACTTACAACACCTTTCTCCAATCTGCCCACTAAGGCTCTGACCAGGACTTTACTGCATGGGGACTCTAAAAGTATATCATGGGCACAAATCATTTAAAGTGTTTTATAGATGGAAGTTCTGGATTTGCTGTCACACTAGTGTGGTTACTGAGATCCTGTTCATATATTTTGTATAATCTTTGGGTAAAACCAAAATTGGATGAACGGGAGCGAATCCCAAACAATCACGAGTGAAGCTCATTAGCTCTGGACCATAAGTCTTCACAGATAGTGAATCTCCATAAGATCTGTTTATTTAGTTTCATGTATTAATGCTCTTCATTGGGCCACCAGTGTAATTATGATCCAGCACCAGTGGGCTTTGCTTGTGGTTTTTGGCAACTAATCATTGAACACCAAAAAACCAAACTAGCTACTACGTCTAACAAATGGATCCAAAGAAAAAAAGGCAGGAAGCTAAAATTTCAACTTTAATATAACCTTGTATACCTGAAGAATCAGTAATAGGACAAGTCTATTAGTGATATCAGCAGTGAAAATAGTGTGTAAACGTGACCAGAGGTATCATCCAAAACGTATGAATATGTAGTCCTTTTGTCCGACAGGGGGAGGGGCATGGGGTACTGTAATCACCATCTAACAGTTCCCTATTATAACCTGCCTAAATAGCAGGGACCCTGCCCCGAAAAGGGCAACCCCCACTCTATGGAGATGGTCACTACACACAATTATATACAATTCACTGTATGAATCTCCTTTAATTATCACAGTTGTACATAATATATTTAGTACCCTCGTACCCGACACATTCCCCCACTTTAGGTCATGGTTCATCATGGGATTAACAAAAGGCACACAACTTAGATATATTTACCAAACCTATGAGATCAAATGTATCCAATGTCCAGAGTCATCCGTATATGTATTGCTCAAAAAGATATATATTTATAGCCCTCAGCCCCCCCTAAGGTGATGTATGACACTAAGAGACCACAGTGCTTTGTTATATATCCACCATAAAGCATGTGCATCCAATTAAGCAAATAACGTCCTGTCTACACCCCTAATAACGTCTGATGTAAACAGAGATGTAGCGCTTGCATGTAGGAAATCAGGTAATTTGGAGATATACCTAAGATAAAAGGACTCGCCAGATTATAGGAACTCCTAGAAGCAGTGTTTCTCAACGAGTCCTCAAGACCACACCAACAGGGTCAAGTTCTTCAGGATTTCTCAGTATTGCACAGGTGATATTATTATTGTCAGGCATTCTTGGAGATCCTGAAATCATGACCTGTTGGTGGGTCTTGAGGACTGGAGTTGAGAAACACTGTCCTAGAGGATAGTTACGATACTAAATTTACACGGTCTCCGGCTGGGATTCAGAAATTGTTTGTTCAGTCCTGAGTTTGGGTTTGATATTTTCTTTTATTTTATGATTTTTTTCCAATTTATAAACATACTGGAACAGGATTACAGTGTATCATTATAAAATATTAAAGCTTCAGTCCATGACATTCTGCTAAATATAGCAATTGTTAAACAATAAAGAATTTTAAGCTAGAAGTGAGCAGAGTCTCGGCTGGGATTCAAAAATTGTTTAGTCTGGGTTTGGGTTTTGATACTTTTCTTTCTGTAGTGGCACCAGTGGTGACTGAGTGCAGTGACAAGGCAAGCGGGTATCTATATAAAGTGCCTCATGTTTTGTGGTTATTATGGCACAAAACCATGCTGAGTGACTCCATCAGGATATTTTTTTGCATTTTTGTGTAGTGATACAAGATTAATAAACCCAAGAGAGCGCTCTGATTCTTCCTCTTTCCCCTTCTCGGATTTCTAGGAGAACGTTAGTGAATGACTGATCCTTTGGGTTTAGAGAGTTTTAATCCCTTGGCAAAGAAATGGCCAAATCACTTTCAGTATGAAATAAAAATTTATCTTTTATTTTTTTTTTTTTTTACCAAGCTTGAGCTCGGTGCTGGGGACAGGCACTAATAGCTGGTGGAGGAAGCTTCTACAGATGGTGTAGCAGGCACCTTTTTCAGATTCTTCATTGCCCCATAACAGTGATGGCAGCCACTATTACTTATAAAACCAAATTAATACATACAAGTGTTAAACCTTTTTTTAAAGATTTATATAAGCAGAGAAAAGTATAAAGGATTTATCTTCCTCCTTTTTGTAATCGCTCCCAGTTTTATGTTAAAAAATTAAATGAAAAAAGTAAAACTGCATAGGATAATCCAACCTTACACTGGAACTAAAGCTTGAATGACTTAATAATTGCCCCTCTGCTCCTCGCCCTAAGCCATGTCTGTACAGAAAGGCTTGTAGTGGTCAGTGAGTGTGAGACTTGGACACCACCTAATAGCACTGACTCATAGGCCCCATTATAATCCTCCTTTTGGTATTTACTGGATAAAGTGATGAAAGGCAACCTGACTCCTCACCCTGTGTAGGTGCTGACCTCAACTCAGAAGTGTAGAGCCGCAAAAGAACAGCCCAGTGGCCTAACATCACAATCTACTAGTCCTTGCTCAGAGAGGCCTACTGTTCAGTTGTAATCTCTTTTGATACCACTGGCCTTGTCATTTGTTGGAGTATTATTATATAGAAATGTAATAAAATATCAATATAAGGTTCAAGGCTATATGTAGAGATGGGCGAATTTCCCGAAATTCGTTTTGTTCACTTCGCCGAATTTCTCGGCAAAAAAATAAACTTCGTTCCGAATACTTCGGCACGAATCACGTTAATAAAACAGCTATTTCCAGGCTGCACATGAGCCTGCAGGTGCTGCTGTAGATCGTTGGTGCCATGCTTAAATATGCTGCAGGGAGTTGGTTTGGTCCTTCTACAAATGTTGTGTTTTCGTATGGACACGCACATGCTGCGCCGCTCTAGAATCGCTTTCACTATAAAATGCCCTGGGCACTTATGGGGGCAAAACTGACCCAAAAAACTCGGGCGCCCCCTTACCCCCCGTCCCCCACCCCGTTGCACCCCACCGCACCCAACCGCACAGCCACCACCATCCCTAGCCGCCCACCGACCCATATCTCACGCACTCCATCCCCTGCCTCACGGATTTCCGCCCCGTACTCCCCCCCACACACGAACCCCCCCCACCCAACCACCGACAACACCACCCAACCCCCCCGCCATCCACACCCCAAACCACCCCACCCGCTCCGGCCCCCAGCCGCACCGCCCCCGCCCACCCCAAGCGGATGTAGACTGGTTAAAGTCATGCCGCGAAAGCTGGAAAAAAACAAGCTGAGAGCTCAGGTGGAAACATTAGTGACAGACGTGGAGTGACGGCGGCAGCAACAGAAGCATGAGGTCAGGCAGTGGCACAATGACAATTCTGGAGGTGGGCAAAACAGGAGGAAGCCACAGAATGGCAAAATGACCTGAGGCGAGAGGTCACTGCTGGCAGCAGCATGAGGTCAGGAAGTGCACAAATTTTTTGATGTCTGGAGGTGGCAAAACAGGAGGAAAGCCAAAGGAATGGCACAATGAATGAGAGCGGAGGTCACGGTGGCAGCAGCAATGAGGTCAGGCAGTGGCACAATGAACAGTGGTGGAGGACACGGCAGCAGCCACAGCAGCAGCATGAGGTCAGGCAGTGGCACAATGACATTCTGGAGGTAGCGAAACAGGAGTAAGCCACAGAAGGGCACAAAGACTGAGAGAGGAGGTCACGGCGGCAGCTGCATGAGGTCAGGCAGTGGCCAATGACCACAGAGGTGGAGGACACGGCAGCAGCTCACCAGCAAGCAGCATGTGGTCAGGCAGTGGCACCATTGACGTTCTGGAGGTGGACAAAACAGGAGGATAGCCACCGAATGGCACAATGACTGAGAGCGGAGGTCACGGTGGCAGCAGGCATGAGGTCAGGAAGTGGCACAATGACACAGGTGGAGGAGCGGTCACCCCCACAGGCAGCAGCCTCCAGCTGCAGACATGAGGTCAGGCAGTGGCACAATCACATTCTGGAGGTGGGCAAACAGGAGGGAGCCACAGAATGGCACAATGAGCAGAAGCGGAGGTCAACGCGGCAGCAGCATGAGGTCAGGCAGTTGCACAAATGACACAGTGTGGAGGACACGAAGCAAGCCACAGCAGCTGCATGAGGTCAGGAAGTGGCACAATGACATTCTGAGGTGGGCAAAAACAGGAGGATGCCACATGGAACTGGCACAATGACTGAGAGCGGAGGTCACGGGGCAGCAGCATGAGGTCAGGCAATGGCACAATGACACAGTGTGGTGGCTCGGCAGCAGCCACCCAGCAGCAGCATGAGGTCAGGCAGTGGCCACAATGACATTCTGGAGGGTCGGCAAAAAGGAGGAAGCCCAGAATGGCACAATGACTTGAGAGCGGAGGTCACGGCGGCAGCAGATGAGGTAGGCAGTGGCACAATGACACAGTTGGGGAGGACACTCGGGCAGCAGCCACAGCAGCAGCATGAGGTCAGACAGTGGCACAATGGACAAATTCTGGAGGTGGCAAAATAATGGAGTATGCCACAGAGTGGACACAATGACAGAGATTTTGAGGTGAAGGCGGCAGGAGCAACTGAATGTGGTCAGAGAGTTGGCACAAGACACAGTGTGGATTTCACGCAACAGCAAACAGCAGCAGCAGCATGAGGTTCAATAGAGTGGCACAATGACAGAGTGTTGAGGTGGGTGGCAAATACCAGCTCCCTGGTAAAGTTGGGTGGTAGGGCAGTTGGAGGAAACTGGCAGCAGATGTGTGGCATCTAGGCGAGGTGGTGGCATCAGATAGTGCTGTGGCAGCGTAGTTTAACCCAGACGGACGCCTAAGGCATTGGTGTGTGGAAATCATGGCCGTTCCACGCCTGATTATCATGACAAAGGTTCAGTCGTTCACATTTACCGTGGAAAGCGGGTTTCCTTGGGGTACGATGGCCCCCGACGCACCTGATCACACCGCTCTGCATGCCACACTAATGGCCGGGAAGGAAAGCTTCTCCACTGCCAAACACCCCCCTCCCCCCCCCTTTCCTTCTTTCCCCCTTCAAACCCCCCCCCCCCATTCCCTCCCCCCCCTCTTTTTTCCCCCCCCCCCCCCCCCCCCCCCTCCCCCCCCCCCCATTCCCTTTTTATCCACCCCCACCACCACTTTTAACCCCCTCGGGCAAGTTGCGGCCACACATCCAGTTTGGCTGCCCAGTAGTCCAAGAGGATCTTCTAATGAGGTGGCAGAGTGATGTCAAAGTAGGCCAACAACCTGTTGGTTCAGGGAAGGCTCCAGGTCCTGCTGATGCTGGCGACTGCTCTCCACTAGGCGGGTGATGGAAAGCTGGCTCATCAGTGACCTTACAGGGGACTTAGGTTGCTCGCTGATGAGTGGTACTGCTCCTACCCCCCACCTTATCCCCAGCAGCCGCGGCAGTAGTACGTGAGCGCTGAGAACCCCCGGTCAGGCACCTGTCAGAGGAGGGACGACTTGCCGCCACATAGGCTGCGGCCAATGATTACGGAGGATTTACCCTATTGTATTTGCGTTTGTCCTCCCTCTTCTAATAGCTGGGAAAAAAGGCTCATTTTGGACCGGGTAGCAGAGGGTTCCAAATAGGTGGAGAGCCAGAAGTCAAATCCCTCTGCGGATGCTGACTATTCGGCCTGTCACTAGCAAGGCAAATAAGCATGTGCGGGCATTGCAACAAGTGACTCCGAGGGGCTCCCCATGCCTCCATTTCACTGTTTAACTGCCACGGTGCTTGGGGGTCTCTGCCTCGTCTTCCTCATCTCCATCACCTCCTCCCAGCTGCTCCTGCTACTCCTCTCTTGTCAATGGTAGAAAATCCACTCATTTCACCAGACAATGCTTCTGCTCCAATGTCCTCCTCTCTCCTCCATTTCAGTCCCCACCGGGACTCATGTGGCCCGAGATGTTAGTCGCCAGTCTCCAGTCCCCTGCCGACTGATTTTTCAGCATCTGTTCCAGGACATGAAGCAGGGAATGACGTTATTCATCCCGTAGTCCTGGCGGACATGACAAATAAAGTCGCCTCCTAGAATGGCCTCAAAACAATCGGCAGGTGTCACGCATGAGCTGCCACTCGGTGACATCAAAGTTACAGGGGAGTTCTTCTGTCTGCCTGGATCATCAAAAAAATCGTTAATGGCCTTTCTCTGTTTAATTACAGGTCGAGTCCAACATGTGCAGGCTGGAATTCCCAGCGGGTGGACATGCATTTCGGTGTGTTGGGGGAGGCATTATGCCGTTGCAACTAGAGGAGGGTGTTCCTGGCTTTGTACGAATGGATAAGTTGCATACACCAGTTTCCCCCCCCTTCCCCCCCCCCCCTCCCCCCCCTACCCCCCACCCCACCCCCCCGCCCCCCCCCCCCCCCCTCCCTCCCCCATTCCCCCCCCTCCCCCCCACCCCCCCCCCCCCCCCACCCCCTCTCCCCCCCACCCCCACTTCCTCCCTACCTCCCCCTGGCCATTTTCAGATGTTCTGAAGATCGGTGGAAGGACTTCAGGAACCTTTTCACAACCAGATTAAACACGTGCGCCTGACGGGTGGCATGGACCATCCACTCCTCAGGTGCAGCACGGACACCATGTTCCTACCATTGTCTGTCACCATGGTTCCGATTTGCAGATGGCGCGGAGAAAAGCCACACATGATTTCTTGCTGCATGACGCGGAGCCAGTTCCTACAGCTGTGTGACTTCGTTAGGCGAGTCAAGCCAGGTGTAGAACTGCGTGACACCGATGTGCCTAACATGTGGTATGATGGAAGAACTATTGTCGGAGGCTGAGATGGTGGATGATGGTGGAGAGGCGGACATTGGCGAAGGTGCAGTGCAGTTTGAAACGTGAGGAGAGAACAGCGGCGTCTCCTGTCCAAGTTGTTGGTGTGCTGGGCTAGGAAGCACATTCACCCACCATGTCCAAGATGTTGGTGTGCCTGGGCAGGATACGCCGCATTCACCCAGTGGGCCGATAAAGGACATGATACACTGACCCTGACCGTAGTTACAGGCTCCAGACGTCCCGCGGATGCCATGCACCTTGGCACAAACGATAAGCTCAAGGGACTGACCCCTTCTGTTCTAATATTTATGAAGTGCTGGTACTGCCTTTTTGGGAAAAGAAAATTACGGCTTGGAACTCTCCATCACGGCTCGGAACAAAGCCATTAGTTCTCTGATGGTGCAGAGTCTACCATTCGGAAAGGGAGGGACTGCAATACCAACAACTTGGCAGGAGCCAAAAGGTCAGCTCCGCACCTTAGGATGGTTGGGGACCCCCTACTGTTTTCTCTTTTCAAAAACGCCCGCGAACGACTGTGGGCCTGATGCGAGGAGCAGGAGATCTGGACCGGGAGATGATGTCAAAAAAAACGGGTTTTGCAGAGGTGGGGGAGCCTTGACAGGCTACAATGGCTGCGTGCAACCGGGCGCTTGTGCTGTGTTTTTTGGCGGGCGGCAGGAGGACCACCACATCTGAGCCACGTTTTCCGGGGCCCCCCGGATGGTGACGCTGCATGTTTGCGCGGGCCCATGGGGGGCCAAACGTTAGCTCCCTGGCCACGCTTCACTTTTGCCCAAGATTCTACATAAAAACCCTTTTTTCGGTCCCCCGGTTTTTTTTTCAAAGAACTGCCAAAAAAACCCCCCAAGTATCGGTTTTTTTACCCCCAAACGCTCCCCCCACTAGTTTGGATACTGCCCCCGCTTGCCTCGTGACCCCCGGACGTCTTTTTTCTTGGCCCCGGGAAAGCGGGTTTTTTACCCGGGTGCTTGGCCCCCGACCTCACACTGCTGCTATCTGCTGACAACGGCCCACAACCCGCTTGTGGTGCGCTGTTTGCCTGCGGAAGTGACGCCCTTTTTCCTACGATGATGACCCCTTGCCTCCCCCCGGCTCCCAAGTGCGGTCGGCTACTCATCATCTATTTGTGTTTCCCCGTCACTGTGCCCCTCATCACCGGTCTTGGTAGCGAGGTGACCTCTACAAAAGCCTCCATCCCCACTTCCACATCTATACTTTGCCGCCTACTGAAAGAAGCAGGGATATTGGCCCCATTTTTCCTGCCAAGTAGTGTGTGCCCTTTAAAATTTTTCACCTCGCTATATAGTGGCGCTGACCCAGCCCACTAGTGATCTCTGGCTGGGGGAACCGGATGGGACAAGGGGGTGAGGACAGGTGGGGCCCTGCCCCCGCTGGGGGCCTCCCAACAAAGGGTTGGTCTGAGGTTCCCACCGACTCTTGGGGGGGGTTTCAGATGTCATCGGGGAGGAAGAGGAACCTAGTCAATCAAGCCCCTTTGGGTTGCTGAACAACACAGGGAGATGACAGCGGCAGTTGTGGCCTCCCCAGTGACCCCCGCTCGACGTTCCCCCTTTCTGTGCGTGACCTGGGCCTGTTCCGGAAAGTTTTGCCCCTGCCCCCTCGCAGGGGCGAGCCCGCCACCCCTCCGTTTACAAGTTTGTTCTAAATGTAAGACAAAGTTTTAGATGATATCTGTATTTGATAAAATTACCCCTGTTTTTGATCCAAATGAACCCGTAACAAGCTTGGGTAAAACCCGGATATAAAATTTGGGTCCCCAAATGCCAGGAAAAATTTATTGTATGTTTTCCCTTTAAAAACCTTTTTTTTTACTGAAAATAAAAGCCAAACAGGTTAATTAACCCTTTGGAATGAATTAGGGGTACGAAAAAATTATATATTTTGGCTTTTAAAAGACGGTTTTTTTTTGTAGCACACAGCAAAACAAAAGCTTTAATTTAACCCCCGGGTGTAAATTTCGCCAAAGAATTGAGCCGCAAAAACAGTGTTTGTAGCGTGTTACAATTGCGTGTTTTTACGCCCCACAAAAAAGAATACATTGTAATTAACCTTTGTTTTGGGAAATTTGGCTGCAGGAAAAATGTTATATTTTGGGGTTGAAAAAAAACGGTTTCTTTTGGGGGCAAACCCCCCCGCAAAACAACGCTTTAAATTTAAACCCCCGGTGTAATTGCGCCAAAAAAATTTTAGCCCCAAAACTAGTAGCTTTGTAGCGTGTTAAATTGGTGTTTTCTACCCAAACAAAAAGAGATACGATTAATTAACCCTTTTCTTGTGAATTAGGCTACAGGAAAAAATGTATATATTTTGGCGTTGAAAAAAAGGTTTATTTTTGTCAGACACCCGCAAAACAACGCTTAATTAACCCCGGATGAAATTGCGCCAAAGGATTTTAGCCGCACAAATATAGCTTTGTAGCTGTTACAAAATTTCGTGTTTTCTACGCCAACAACAAGGATTCGTGTAATTAAAACCTTTTCTTGTGAATTAGGTACAGGAAAAATGTATTATTTTGGCGTTGAAAAAGCGGTTTATTTTTTTCAGCACACCCCCAAAACAACGCTTAAAAAAACCTGGTGTAAAATTTCGCCAAAGAATTGAGCCCCAAAAAATAGTTGCTTTTTGTGTGTTTTCAATTGTGTGTTTTCTCACAAACAACAGAGATACAGTTGGGAAAAAACCTTTGCTTTTTGAATTAGGCTCGGAAAAAGTATATATTTTGGCGTTGAAAAAGACGGTTTCTTGGGGTCAGCACACCAGCAAAACAACGCTTAATTAACCCCTGGATGTAAATTGTGCAATAGAATTGAGCAGCCAAAAATGAAGTGGTATTTGTATTGTAAAAACGCTGTTTCTTTAAATGAATACAACAGGAACTGGCTTAGATCCCACTTGGATATTGAATGTATATGCAGCTGCAGTGGACGCACACTGGATTTCAGATCCAATACCCCAAAAAAATTTGAAATAGAACATTAAGAGAACAGTCTCTGAGACAAGCTGAGACACCCCACAGAAATCGCTATATAAAAATCAATTCTTCAGTAAGAGCTATCAGCCGCGGCAGCACCTTCCCTGATCAGTACAGTGAGAGCGGTATGAGCTCCCAGCATCGCGCCCGGACTTATATAGTGCGGTGACGTCACAGAATCCCGCCGATCTCTGATTGGCTTCACCTCTGCACATGTCATGCAGGCTATGCCCTTCTTCCTCCCAGAGTGCTTTGCCCCATGTAGCGCCATGTGCTCGCAGCCATTTTATCAATCAAAAGCACACTTCGTTCACCCGAAGTACCCCAAAGTTCAACTCCGTTCCGAACCGAAGTTTTCCTGAAATTCTAAACGAATTCCACTTCGTTAGAATCAATTCGCCCATCTCTAACTAGAAAAGTTCTGTATCCTATTGTACTTACAAAATGGGTCTTTGAACAAAACTGTGCTGCGCCAAAGTGGAAAAAAAATCTAATTGAATTGTGTACAGATAATAAAAGGTAAGTTTTGCACCTATCAAATACACCTGCAGTTACTAGAAAAGATCTGTATCCTCATAGTACAGGCTGCACAAAATACAAGCTAATATTTCAGCAAAAACTGGCCAAAATAATGTTAATAAAAAGCCGTTTCAATACAGGGTCAAAGCAGAGTCTTGGCTGCACAATATCCACTCTCCTTTCAAAAGCCTGCCTGCCTGTGTTCGCCAGCAACCCACCCTCCCCCCGCGGCTGTACAGCGCTAGATGCTTCTTTAACCCCTTAACGACCCTGGGTGTATGAGTACATCCCAGGGCCGCTAAGGGGGTTTGCAGGGGGATCGCTCCGCGACCCCCCCGCACAGCCGCCGGGTGATAGAGAATAATCGCCGCTAACACCCGGCAGTAACAGCGCCGGCGGGTGGCTCCGCCCGCTGGCGCTGTTTAACCCATCAGACACACATCAGACGGCAAAGATGGCCGCGGCTTCTGAATGAACGCCGATCGGTGCCGCGCACCGATCGTTACGGTCATCGGCATCAGACGACCGGACACGGTGGTGGGGAGCCCTGTGAAGGCTCCCGTCACTTACACTGGCCGGTTTGCCCCACTTCCGTCCGCAGACAGGAAGTGGGGAAACTGCCATCTTTGTACACCCTAATGCATTGCCTATGCAATGCATTAGGTTGTATTAACAATCGCGCCCCCTAGTGGTCAAGCACCATAGGGGGACTAATTGTTACAGTAAAAAGAAAAAAAAATAAAGTTTTAGAGTACAAAAAAAAAAAGTATTAAAAGTTCAAATCACCCCCTTTCCCCATTTTACAAATAAAATCATTAAAATAAAAAAGTTACACATATTTGGTATTGCCGCGTCCAAAAATGTCCGATCTAGAAAAATATAACATCATTTATCCCGTACGCTCAACACTGTATAAGAAAAAATATTCCAAACGCCAAAATTGCGTTTTTTGGTCATTTTACGTCACTCAAAAAATGGAAAATGATCAAAAAAGTCGCATGCATTCCAAACTGCTAGCGTTTAAAAAGGTACACTTCAGCCCGCAAAAAATGTCGCCTCATTAACATCCGAAGGTGTTAGAAACAAAAAAGTTATTGGTCGCACAAAATGGAGCCGTGGCGCAAATTTCAAAAAATAGAAAATGTTTGGAATTTTTTTACAGTACCAAAACATAAAGGAAACCCAACATGTTTGGTATTGCCGGATGCATATCAACCTGTAGAATACAGATAAGACATTGCATTTACCAAAGATTGAACGCGGTAAAAGCAAAATCCCCGCAAACATGGCAAAAATACATTTTTTTCAAAATTTGTCCCACTTGGAATTTTTTTGCAGTTTCCCAGTATATTCTATAGTATAGTGAATGACACCATTCGAAAGTACATTTTGTCCCGCAAAATAAAAGCCTTCATGTGCCTATGTAAGTGGGAAAATAAAAAAGTTATGGCTTTCAGAAGGCGAGGAGGGAAAAACGAACGTGTCACCCAAAAAAAAAACGCCGGGTCCTTAAGGGGTTAAAACACTCAGCCTAACTAATCACAGAAATTCTCTAATCTACCTATGTTCTAATGTTCACAGCTAAAAGCATAGCTGTCTATGTGAACAAATTGAACTGTTTCGCTGAGGCTGTTTTTGAGAGAGCCCCTAATAAAACTCCTGCTTTTATGAGACACTAAACACACACTGAGGCTGAACAGGAAGGCTGTTCTATGTAAAACGAGGTCATGTGATTTTTCCCAGCCAATCACAGCCATACACATCCCAGCCCATGACGTCGCAAAACCCAGCTAAACCCTGCTCTATCTCTAAGCTGATTTGCTGGCCGCCAAATGACAGGAAGCGCCGAAAATGGCGCGATATTAATAGATTATGCGCAGATTTTAACCTAAATTATTGCGTGATCAAAAAATTCCGATCAACATAAAAACCGTGCTGATTTCAACTTTGTCGATAATAATCGCTCAACACTAATAGGGACATAAGAAGTTAAAAACCAGTGCCCTTTTAATTTCACAGTTCAAACCTCAGATGTTCCAAGAAATTACATTAAACAACACCATTTGTGAGTTTTGAATAATACCTCCCTACAGGCGGGCTGGAACCGGACGCCGGAACCCGTATCGCACCATTCGTACAAACATAAATACCACACATACACATCAAAACTGCAAATACAATAAACATACCCTGTCCCATACCACTCTGCCCATACCACCCCAACTTGGATGAGCTTTGTACCCTTAATTGACCAAAAAGAAACATCTAACCTCTACTCTTCACTCCATAGGGGAGTGTGACTAATCCTTACCCTAACAAAGCTTCTTCCCCAGAAATCTCTGGAAAAGAAGTAACCAAACTACCTCGAATACCTCTTTGGCCTACCAAAAAATCGTAAACACTTAATCTTTAAGCATATGCTCTGTTATAGTGAAAATTAACCCCTAACTTATAGACAGGATACGAAAAACC
Organism: Phyllomedusa bahiana; assembly: GCA_025379985.1. Lineage (NCBI taxonomy): Eukaryota > Metazoa > Chordata > Amphibia > Anura > Hylidae > Phyllomedusa > Phyllomedusa bahiana. Next base: position 32,827 of record JAODAL010019394.1, on the reverse strand, counting down.
TCAGGATCTAACCAACTCATGCTAGCCCATTGCAGGCAAAGCTGTCCCCCTTGTCATGAGGCATAACTCAAATATAGATCCTATTAGTTAAGTCACACTGAGTTACACAGTTACCCCCATACTAAAGAACAGCTCCTATGAGGGGAACTCAGCGCCTCCCATTGTGTCTTTTATCTAGCCAGTCATTTGCTTCCTCAGGGGAGGTAAAGAATAAGGTTTTGTCCCGATCTTGCACTCTCAAACATGTCGGGTACAACATGGAATATCTAAGGCTCCTCACGCAGCCGGTTCCTCACAGATGTGAACTGTCGCCTTTTCTTCTGGACCTCCGTGGTATAATTTGGGTAGAATGACAACCTAGTATTCTCATATCGAATCTCTCTCTTTTTTCGTGCCGCTGTCAGGATTGTGTCTCGATCTCTGTAGTTTAGAACCTTCATGATGAAAGGGCGCGCTGGTGAACCTGGCAGCAGGGGTGTAGTTGGGATACGATGTTCCCTTTCGATTACAAATAAGGAGGATAATGAGATTTGGTCTAGCACCTGGCGAATCAAGTCCCCCATAAATTTTTCTGGAGCGTCTCCCTCCGCCCTCTCTGGCAGACCCAGTATGCGCACATTATTCCTGCGATTGTGGTTTTCCACATCCTCCACCCTTTCCTGCAGGATTTTAATCTGCTGTTGCATAGCGGTAGTTGCTCGCACTTGATTGTCCGTCGAGTCCTCCACCTCACTGATTCAATGTTCTGCCTCGGTGGTTCTTTCCCTCACTCTGTCCATGTCCGCCCACAAGCGGTTCAGATCGGCCTGAATGTGATCCATCTTAAAGGGGTTGTCTCGCTACAAGGATTGCTTTTTATGTTAAAGATCTTGCAAAAACAAGTCACTTTGCAATATGTGTCCATTAACAGTGTCCTACCTGTTCCTAGATATCCCCTCTTGTATGGGCTGCATCAGCTCCTCAGGTCACTATAGCTACAGACCTGTTCAATCTCTCCTGATAGGCTGCCAGCACTGGTTGCTATAGCTACAGACCTGGCTTCTACTGCAGCTTAGTGGAAGCCAGTAAATGCCCCTGAATTTAAAATGAAACCAAGAAAACAGGACTGAGGTAAGATGAATCAATGTAGTGAGACAACCCCTTTAACTGTCAGAGCTGTTTGGCATGAAACAATGGCTGTCATTATTTTATCAGTGTCCACAGGGGTTTGAGAGGCCGTAGCCTCCTCCTCTGTTTGACTCATAGCATCGAAGGCAGGTGGTGCAGGTGTAGGAGGCTGGGATGACCCGGTTTTGCGGCCCATATACTCTGTCCCACAGTGTAATATCTAATACATAAATCAGTGGCACACTAAAGACTAAGTAAAACCTCAAGTTATATAGGAATATAGGAAATGCTTTACAGCTAAGGAAAATATAAAAACCTGGGACCCCTTAGTTTACAGTATTTGATCAAAGATTGTATTAAGCTCACCTCCAACACGTCAAGGGGTTCCCAGAGCAGGTGAGTCCCTACACCCAAAACATGTTTAACCTTGCTAGGAGTCCATTCAGACTGCCCCTCTCCCCAGGAGTGATAGGAACCTGCAATTGAATTAACCTGCACGGATTTTTAAATGAGGTGGGTTGAGTGCAGCAAGCCAATGAGATTGCCATCTCCCAAATAGTGTAATATAACAGGATTTTCATGGGGCCCACAGTCCACCCCTTCTCCTCTGAGGATGAACTAAGCGCTAGATGTATCACAGAGTCCAACAATTGTGGCCTATGTTGCCCATGGCAACTATACTAGAGGAGAGTCACTTAATAACGTAGAATAAGGGGTAATCCCCTGAGGCTGAGAGTATGCCCCTCACTTTCCACTCCCTGAGAAGATGTGGTAATGCAAATGCTCCTAGGAACAGGTCACCTAGCAACCACAGCAGTGTTTCACAATGGTGGGTGCAGCTATTGCAGGCTGGTATAGTTCTCCTCTATGATGTAATAAAATGGGGTCACTTTAGGCCACCCAGCCACTTAATAAATAGTGACAACTGCAATGGGCGAGGACCCACAAGCAAATAAAGTAAAGCAACAGATCAGAGCAGGTTCCAGCTGAATAAATAAATGTGGAATCCCTCTCAAGGCCCCTGTTGTCTCCCCGTTAACAATTTAAATCTCTGGTACCTCTGGGGGCTTCTGGACAGTCCAGGACTCCTGGGGCCGTTGCCACTACTCTCTCTCCCCTCTGTGGTTTCCTTTCGCCGGGGTGAAAGCCTGAGCAGCCCAAACGCTGGCCAAACCCCTCCCGCCGCTCGCCACCAATACAGCCACCGGGTACCTTCTGTGTTTCCCCCAAAGGTTTCTGCACCTCACTCCGGACTTGCCCATGTCCTCACTCTCCGGACGGACTGTGAGAGGACGGTGCCACTCCGCACCACGGACCAACAGCGTCTCTATGCTGAAGACAGGAGCTAGAAAATGGCCGCTGGTCCTCTCCAGCAACTGGCCTCAGCCCTGTAGCAGTCAGCGGGCGCTGTACACGGGCTCCAACGACGCAGGAATCCTCAGCAGGCTCTGCTTCGTGTAATAGAGAGTCTGGGTCGAGTATCCTTGGGGCAAAAACCCGGATTTTTTAAACTCACTCTCCTTGTTCCTTAGTCCCATGCCGGCAAGCCCACACCCCCATGTACTAAATCTTAAAGAACCTGGACAGCAGCTTTATCTATAAGTCTCTATCACCTGCTGGAAAGTGTCATATCCCTCTGGTGATAAAACCTGATCTTCTCAAGATCTCTAGAGGTGTCCACCATCAAGATGTGACCAGCAGATCCTGGAAGTTGTGTGGCTGGGCTTACATGGAGAAGACTTGTTCTTTTCATGGATGGTACAATGTGGAGGTCGGTAGTATATGTCACAGTAACATCCACATGATGCCAGGACCAAGGTTTCCAGCAGAACATTGCCCATCACACTGCCTTCGCCATATTGTCTTTTTCCCATAGTGCATCCTGCTTCCCTCCCTCTATGTGACATCATCACAGGTCCTGGGAGCACATGGCAGTCACATGACTCCTCCCTCCATGTGACGTCATCACAGGTCCTATAGACACCACATACAACCCCAGTCCACAATGCCCCTCCCTCCCCTCCATGTGGCATCATTAAAGGACCAGAAAGCACAGATCGGCCACACAGCTTCTTTCCAGCACGAGGAGGTATGGTTGTATTATTATCTCTTTCCTTTCTGACTGTTTTGGACTTTAAAGTTCTTAAAATATCAATTTTGGTCAGGCTTAAGGCATCTGGTCAGGGCTTCACTTTGGTTTTCTAATAAGCAAAGAATCTTCCTTCTCTCTCAAGAACAAACCCTCAGACTGTTGTTATAGAAATTCATACAAGAAGAGATAAGGAGTGAGGCACAGAGCGGTCACTAACACATTAGAAGCTCTTAATGCCGGGGTCTTTTCACCAGTCTTTTCCCTGGGCTCAAGGAGCAGCACCATATTTGTCATCTGGAATGTAGTCAGGATGAGTAATACAATGTGTGTATATAGCAGCTTAATGCTTTATAAGCCCATGTTCTGCACCGTGTTATAATGATTATTCCTAACAATTACATGTGGGCTGTTATTTACATCACAGGATAAGAAACCCTTTATATTGTTCTCCGCTCTCATAATGGGGAGCTCCACTCTAGCTTTTCTGCGCTGCAGGACGCCTTATAGACAAATCACTGAATATTAGAAATGAAGCCTCATTTAGCTAAATTATTACTGCAGAAAACGAATGGATCCAAGAATGGTGCAGAGTGTATTTCACAAGTGGGATAAGAAAGGGCCAGTTTCTTAGTGCATCCCCTCCCCCCCAACCAGTGGAGCAGGTTTTGTAAATGAGGTGATTTATGGGGGGTGTTTAGCATACAGTTCCCTCAAAGTAACATCAGACCCCAACTAGTTCCTATAAACACATAAATCTATGTTGTAAATATGTTTGGACATTTGGAAAGTTGCTGCTGAATTTATAAGGCTCCTAATGTCCTAACAAAAAAGGAAAAGACATTTATAAGATTTTGCCACCAAAGTGCGAATGTAGCAGAGTTCAGCCTCATCTTTCTGTATTATCTGCTCTGAACTCGAAACAAAAGCCATTAAGAAGCATTGAAAATGGGGAGATCACATTCTGGGCCGTGGTTTTTTGGTGCGTTATTTGTCAGGTTTAGTTGTGCTTTACCTGTAGAGCTTCGGTAAAGGTGACTTGTTATTTGGTATGACTATCTGACTTACAAGCAGAAACATGGAAGGGGTTTTGCCACCAGTTTATTTCATTAGTTTCTTCTGAAAAGAGAACAAAACAAACCCAACCTCCTCCTGTGCTCCCTCCTGGGGCTGGGTACTCATTATTCATCAGCCTGTGGGGGGAGGGCATTGTTCAGTCCCTGGAGAGGAGATAAGATTGAGCAGCCTGCAGTCACTGACTGAGCATAACTTATCTAATTACATTACAGTGCTTTTATGGCTTTCCTAGGCAGAAAAGACTGAATAGGAAAGTCAGAGCCATTGTAATGTTAGTGTAGACAGGGACTAGGAGGGGGCTGAGAGAGACAGAGATAGTGCACAGGCCCAGAAGCCCTGCTCTGCTCTCCAGCTAATGAAGAACCTACTGGCCGGCAGGGAGACACTGAGCATGTCTGGCAATGCTCCTTCAGTGTCCTGCCATCAGATTCTGGAGATAAAACTGAGCAAGTGCGGCCAGCCAGGGAGAAGCTGAAGTGCAGGTCGGAGCCGCTGACAACGAGCTGTACATATATGAAGTGTAGACTGCAGCTCTGACAGGGCACATATTTTTTAATCACATGTATTTAGAAAATTGATTAAATGCCATTTTTGGTGGATCCCACATTAACATTAGATTGTGGCAAAACCCCTTTAAGGATGAGAACAATTATAATTTTCACCAATTTTTTTTTCACAAATGCAGACTGTACCGACTAAAATTTATCAGTAGCTTAAAGTACAAAGTGTCATGAAAAAACTCTCAGAATCACATTGATGAATGAAAGCATTAAAAAGTTATTCCTTCACAAAGTGACACATCCTGAAGGCCAAAACCGGCTGTGGCAGTAAGGGGTTAAATCTCACCCTAGAGATCCTCTTTCAGCTTACTGGAGAGGTGATGCCGCTGGGAATGCTGGGACATTATACAGTAACAACACTGGACAGGTCTGGGTGATGACTGTATCATTGTGTGTGTCAGGTTCCTATAAGGTGTCAGGACATCGCTGTCTATTTCTCCATGGAAGACTTGAAGTATCCAGAAGAACACAAGGATCTGTACAAGGATGTCAAGATGGAGGATCAGCAGCCGCTCACATCTCCAGGTAATAGATACGACTAAATATAAATCTTATGAACTGTACCACTGACTATAAACAACATTCTTAAATTAATGTAACGAGCATAAATAGGAAAATATTAAAATAGATAATTAGAGAAAATGCATTTTTCCACATATCAGACTCCTTTCCTTTCCCAATTTTACATTTTAACTTGTCACTCATTCAGGAATTGATTCTATAGAGCAGAGAGGAGATGGACTTTTCTCCTTCACTATGAGATTAGGTTACAGCTCTCCATAGAAGTCTATGTAGAGAGAAGGGGGGGTATAGAAGGAGAAGCAGATGGCACACAGAGATGGTGCAGGCTTTATAGTGATTGTATTATCTCACCATAGTGCTGGATTCACAGTGTACACTGCTCCTTACTGCTGTCTAGTAGTCCCCGGAGTCGATTGCTAAGCTCTTATCAATCGACTTCACAATGCAGTAAGTTATATGTACCCCAGTGTAGGTAATAGGGTCCCCCAGTAGGTGGATATATAGTTTATAGGTCTCCCAGTAGGTAGGTGTATAGGTTATATGTCCCCCAGTAGGTGGATATATAGTTTATATGTCTCCCACTAGGTAGATAGGAAGTTAAAACGTAACCAAGACGGTAAATAGCCAAGTTATAGGTACCCCAGTGGGTATATAGATAGCTTAAAGGTTCCCCTGCACAGATATAGGTAGCTTATAGGTTCCCCGTGCACATGTATATGTCAATTATAGGTTCCCCAGCATGTATAGGTAGATTATTGGTACCCCCAGCATGTATAAGAAGATTATTGGTCCCCCTAGCATATATATGTAATTTATAGGTTCCCTCAGCCAGGGCTGCCATCAGAAATTTCAGGGCCCCCTACAGCTAAAGCACCTGGGCCCCCTGTCAGCCCCGCCCCCATACAGCCCCACCCTCTCAACCCAATCGCTCCACCTCCAACAACCACGCCCAGCAACCACGGCCAACCAACCACAGAAAAAAAATGCAGTTGCGCCATTGTATTTGGATTTAGTTCTTGTTGCATTTTACAACGTACAGTTTATCTACAGTATATTGCAGTAATAAGTATGTATACAAGGGCCAGCAAATAACATGATCAACGTGTGTCAGCAATATGTTGCTGACCAAACCAGTATACCCAGAGCAATATAACCCAACAATATAGAAAGACCAAATAATACCGCCACATGTCACTATGTATGGTGACTAATATCACTATAATGTTACTGACAAAACTAGCATACTAAAGCCTATATTACCAGTAACCACAATATACAAAGACCAAGCAATACGCCACATCATCACCACATAACTCCAAAGATGCAGAATAATGCCACGATATTGTTACTGAATATCATCCATTACAATAACACCAATATTACCACCATATAGTGACCATAAGGGGGACATGTATGAAAGCTGTCTAGGTCTAAGACTTTCTTTGCTCCCATAGCAACCAATCAGAGCGCCCGTTTCATTCTTTCAGAGCACTATAAAGGGGCGCTCTGATTGGTTGCTATGGACAACAAAGAAAACACCTAGACAGTTTTCATACATGTGGCCCATAGTGGTAGATACAAGTGCACACAGTACAGTTACATTTAGTGACTCACAGGTGACGTCGTCTGATAGGTTGTTCACTTTCCCTTTTCTTCTCCATCCGGTCCTGGACACCACTCATCCCTGCAGAATTCACAACACAAACACCTGAGACTCATAGTACCAACTGTACACACCCCCCTATGAAAAAACTCCCCATCCATAGTTCCCCGAATAGTAATAATTACCCCTTTGGTGCCCTGGTAGTTAGTTTTATAGGGACCCCCGTAGGTAAGTAGATAGTGGGTCCCCGTAGGTAGGTAGCCAGGTAGAAGGCCCTCGTAGGTAGAGGGAGAACTTGAGTGGGGCCCCACATGGAGGAAACTTGAGTGGTCCGACTCAGCCACCGCTTGCAGCTCCACTCAAGTTCCCCCAGCCGTGTGGGGCCCCACAGGTCTGGTTTAAGGGCTTTGAGCGGGGGCCCCACAAACTCAGGGCCCTGAGCAGGTTCCCACAATACTCAGGGGCCCTGAGCAGGGTCCCAAATACTCAGGGGCCCTGAGCAGGGTCCCCCAATCTAGGGCCCTGACGCTGAGGTCCACCAATTCCTTAGGGGCCTGAGAAGGGTCCCACAATACTCAGGGGCTTTTAGCGGGGCCCTACCAAAACTCAGGGGTCTTGTGCGTGGCCCCATGTCACTCAGGGGCCTTGTGCGTGGCCCCATGTCACTCAGGGGCCTTGAGCGGGCCCCACTAATCACTCAGGGGCCTGTGCGGGCCCCATCACTCAGGGGCCGTGGTGCGTGCCCATGACATCAGGGGCCCTGATGCGGGCCCCATTCACTCAGGGGCCGATGCATGGCCCCAGATCACTCAGGGGCCGTGTGCGGGGGCCCATGTCACTCAGGGGGCCTTGTGCGGGGCCCCATGTCACTCAGGGGGCCTTGTGCGGGGCCCCATGTCACTCAGGGGGCCTTGTGCAGGGCCCCATGTCACTCTGGGGGCCTTGTGCGGGGCCCCATGATACTCAGGGGGCCTTGATGCGGGGCCCCATGTCACTCAGGGGGCCTTGAGCGGGCGCCCCATGTCACTCAGGGGCCTTGTAGCGGGGCCCATGTCAAAATCAGGGGCCTTGTGCGGGCCCCATGTTACTCAGGGGCCTTGTGCGGGGGCCCCATGTTACTCAGGGGCCTTGTGCGGGGCCCCACGACCTTCAGGGGCCTGAGTTGGGCCCCACGTCCTTCAGGGGCCTGAGTTGGGCCCCACGACATTCAGGGGCCTGAGTTGGGCCCCACGTCCTTCAGGGGCCTGAGTTGGGCCCCACGACATTCAGGGGCCTGAGTTGGGCCCCACGACATTCAGGGGCCTGAGTTGGGCCCCACGACATTCAGGGGGCTGAGTTGGGCCCCACAACATTCAGGGGCCTGAGTTGGGCCCCACGACATTTAGGGGCCTGAGTTGGGCCCCACGACATTTAGGGCCCATGCGCTGCCCTGGGGGTGGGGCCCGCTGCAAGTCGCGCTGCGCGATAGAATAATGCCCTTCAGTGTGTATCTTTACGTACTACATCTTCAGCGCGCTGCGCGCGCCGGCTTGTGCCTGAGCAGCCGGGCGGCCCCTCCTCCTTCCTCCGGCCGCGACGTCGACAAATGAATTCAGTGACAGTGAGTCCCGCCCACGGGGGCGGGATGCGTGATTATTTGAATCAGTGAGGCCCGCCCACGGGGGGCGGGACTCACTGTCACTGAATTCATTTGTCGACGTTGCGGCCGGAGGAAGGAGGAGGGGCCGCCCGGCTGCCCAGGCACAAGCCGGTGCGCGCAGCGCGCTGAAGATGTAGTAAGTAAAGATACACACTGAAGGGCATTATTCTATAGCGCAGCGCGACTCGCAGTGGTGCAGGCACAGGCGCTGCGCTTACACATATTATTATTGTGAAGCAAGGGGGCGGTACTTGCCACCAGCGGCGGGCCCCCCCCTTGCTTTACAGTCCGGCCGGGCCCCATACGGCAGTACTGGTTGTACTGCCCTAACGGCGGCCCTGCCCTCAGCATGTATACGTAGATTATAGGCCCCCCCCCTGCACATGTATAGGTAGATTATTTGTCCCTCCAACATGTATAAGTAAATTATTTATCCCCCCCCACATGTATAGGTAGATTATAGGCCCGCCCAGCATGTATAGGTAGATTATTGGTCCCCCAGCTTGCATAGGTAGACTATAGGTTCCCACAGCATGTATATGTAGATTGTAGGTTCCCCATGCACATATATAGGTAGATTATAAATTCCCCCAGCACGTACATAGGAGTACATAAAAATAAAAAACTAACAGAACTCTCCTTTCCTCGCTACTTGACGCTGTTGCTGCAACAAGTCTTCTTCAGGTGGCGTGACGTCACCAGGCCGCGCAGGCAGCTTGATGATGCTAACGCCGCCTGTGCTGTGTACTCCGGTGAGCCTGCCTGCGGCTCACCAGAGTACTCTGCAGAGCGATGGGCTTCGCTCTCTGCTCCGCAGAAGCCTGTAGCTGTTTGTGCATCCGGAGGACACACATACAGTTAGTCCCGGCGCCGCAGCCATCACCGATCGCCAAGGTCCTAAGGTGATAGCTTAGCGATTGGTATCGACTTAGGACCCGAACGATCGGTGACAGTGGATGGCGGCGGTGGCGGTGATGACGGTCTAGTATCCTCCAGGCTGCTGCTTCGGAGTGTGTGCAGGCTTTCTTCTGTTTATGGTGTGTGGTAAACCTCACAGCAACTACTCGTCTGCTTCTCCATCCTCCTCTCTTCCCCTCTTCATAGACTTCTATAGGCAGCTGTAACCTGATTGCTTAGCTGAGCTCACAGTCAGTCTTCTTTGTGGATTCCCTTAGTGATTTCTAATCATGAAAGGAGTCTGATAAGTGGTGAATGAAGCCTGGTTTCTTTAATAAGGTATATTACAAAGTCTTGGTTAATAACAGGTTGTATTGGAATCAGAGGTTTGGTTTATACCTATTTTGACATTAAGGATGAATTAATTATTTGCAATCACAGTATTAAGGTTGGGGATGAGGGGGATGGTATTGGGTCGAGAGGACAGGTAGTGAGGTGGGATTTGGAGAGTGGGATGGAAAGTTTATTATGAGTAAGTAGGAAAGGCAGGTGAAGGGAGAAGAGCCTTGTTCTGTAGCTGGGTTACAGGGACAGTAAGGGGAAACCAGGGGCGTTGCTAGGGTCCCAAAACATCCGGGGCTCGGGCCCTTTGTGTTAAGTTTTGCTCAGTAGGGCGGGGTTCACGAGGCATTTTTCACGCCCCAAGAACTGCGGCTTCTATCGGGGGGACTGTCACTTCTCTCCTCCAGCGTACAATACCATCGGATTGTACGCCGGAGAAGACGACATGGTAATTCATAGCTCTCATAGAGAGCGTATTAAAGGGCAAATACACCACAAAACGCACCCCGCAATTATGCCATGTGAACATACCCTTGTCTGGCTGCAGTAGCTAAAAACGTACGCAACCTGATGAATGACGGGTATAAAAAAATTATATTCAGATACAATTCATCATCAGGCTGTAGTTTACATGTGTAAAGGACACAACAGGCAGGATTATGTTTAGTGACGCAAATGGGGCAATATTGTGGATATGTGTGTTTATACACATAAACACATATATACAGTACATACACATGTACACACATATGCATGCACACACATATATACAGTACATACACATTCACATACACATGTACACACATGCATGCACACACATACACACACACACATATATATATATATATATATACACATATACACAAATACTAATATATATATATACACACAAACATGCACATATATATATATACACATGCATACACATATATATACACACACATGCATATATATATATATATACACACACACATGCACACATATATATATATATACACACATATACACATATATGCATACATATATACACATATACACAAACATATATACACACATGCATACACACACATGTATACACAAATACACATATATACACACACATGCATATATACATTAAGTGCAATTCATATTTATGAAGATTATGTGGTGTTGCCCTTATTATACTATCTAGCACAGGTCTCTACAGTGAGGCTACTCACTCACTTGAGACCTCCCTGGGCACCTGTGGATGATGATGATGATGATGCTGCTGCTGTTGTCTCCAAGGCTGAGTAGTTGCATGGTCCGGGACCCGGGAGCACAGCAGGGGGCGGAGCTCCTCACTCACTGCGTCCTGACTGCCAGGCTCTCTTGCACAGCGCGGCTGCAGCACAGGAAGTCCTGACAGTCAGGAGCCACAGTGAGTGGCAGGCGCCCCCTCCTCCCTGCTAAGTGCCCGGCAGCTGGTGCAGTCGCTCTCCCTCTGCCTCCCTGCACTGAATAATGGCTCTGAGCTGTGTGTTTAGAGGATTCACATACAGCTCAGGAGATCATCGGAGCTGCAGGCACATAGCAGCTGCCTACAACCCGATGATGTGAGACTCGGGGCACAGGCAGGATTGTTCGGGGCTTGTGCCCCGAATAAACTAGCCTAGCGACGCCCCTGGGGGAAACTCTCTCTGATGTTGTGGAACTTACTTTTTTTGAAGCATGTGGCAAAATCTCCAGCTGAGATAAGAGAGATGTAAGTGGGCACCAGGGGGCAGAGTTGAAGTTGTTAAACAATTGTTTATTGCTGTGACACAGAAAAGCTGAGTGGTAAAGTAGTCCTGCTTGGCAGGAGCGAGTGCAGGCTTGAAGTTAAGGCTTGTTTGTATGTATGAGAGTCTTATTTGGGATGGATTTTGGCAATTGCCCAGTGTAGGTGCTTGGGGATATTCAGGAAGTTTAAGGGTTTTTGGGTTCTTGTGTTTTTCTCTGTCACTGGATTTTGTAAACTGTAGAATAAGAATTTGGATAGAATTTACCTTTACTCAGAGGCGTTTCTAGGGTCCTAATACATCCCGGGCCCTTTGTGTTAAGTTCTGCTCAATAGGGCTGCGTTCATTCAGCATTTTTCATATATATTGTGGACTGCAGCATGTATTTTACAGAGAAAAAACTTTCCTGTCACTAATTTTAAGCGTATTCCACATAGATCCTGTCCATCTTCTCAGCAGTCACTGTGTAACGAAAACCAGCGCTGAAAAATTTGCTTTTTAAAAAGTGCTCCCCTATGTATAACAGTGTAATACCCCTAAATAACAGTCACCAAATAATACACCTATACATGGAGCAAATATACCATACAAATTATTACAATACCAAGAACCAAATAATACTGCCAGATCATGACTAAATGCCACCACCACATGTGACTATCAGTTGTGCACAGGCTCTGCAGACATATACCACCGCCATACAGTGACCAGATAGTGGTAGATACTAGTTGTATGTATGCGCTCCGAAGACATATACCACCGCCATACAGTGACCAGATAGTGGTAGATACTCGTTGTATGTATGCGCTCCGAAGACATATACCACTGCCATACAGTGACCAGATAGTGGTAGATACTAGTTGTATGTAGGCGCTCTGCAGACATACAGTATAAGTGATTACACTGCAGTTACATTTAATGACTCACAGGTAACGTCTTTTCTGATGGGGACCGTCCAGTTTCCATTTCCTTTTCCATCCAGCCCAGACCGCTATGATGACTTATCCAATCCACGACTCATCTCTGCAGAATTTACTGAACACAAACATATTAGAATTCTCACTTTTTAGCACCTATATACCTACCTACTGGGGGTTTATATACCTTCCTACCTAAAGGGGGTCTATATAGGATAGCACGGTGATGCCCCATCCCCACAGCAACCCGCTTTCCTATTATAGGACCTATTAGAGAGTTGTATAGGTCTCCTCATTAGGTAGGTATAGAAGTTTCATTTGAAGGTAGATATATAGGACCCCTTCAGTACGTGGACAGGTATATATGGCCCATTGCAGGAAGTTTATAAAGTCCCTACAGTAGAGAGGTAGATATACAGGTCCTCTCAGTAGGGGAAACCTCCCCCCCAAAAAACAAGACAAAAGTAGATAGGTAAGTATATAGGTGTACCCCCAGTATGTAGGCAGATACATATGACCCCTAGTAGGTTACTAGTTATGTAGGGCCCCCCAGTATGTAGATAGGTGTATATGTCCCCCAGTAGATTATAGTTTTATAGGGCCCCCGGTAGGAAGATAGGTATATATGTTCCCCCCATTGGTTATAGATGTATAAGGCACCCCAATATGTTATAGATATATATATGAACCCAGTCTGTAGGTAGGTACATATGTTACCCAGTAGGTAGGTATAAAGGCTATATAATCCGCAGTAGGTAGGTATATAGGTCATAGGGTCTCCCAGTAGATAGATATATTGGTAAAAGGGCGAATTAAAAATAATAGTACTCGCATCTCCGCTGTAGAAGCTACTGGTCTTCCCACTCATGCTGTATACTGCGGAGGGCCGCAAGCCTGATTGAGGCTCACCAGAGTAATCTGTGGAGCAGGGACTGCTCGCCCTCTTCTCCGCGGTAGCGTTTGACTATATGTGCGTACAGAGGAAACACATACAGTTGAAAAGACCGTCGGTACTCCAGGCCTATGGCAGCGGCCTGGAACCCAGCGACATAAGGTTTGGGGCACCAGCACAAGCCCTGGATAAAACTGCCTCGCGACGCCCCTGCCTTTAGTGCAATTCTTGTTAAATTGTGGTTCAGGTATGTTTTTAATTCTTCTTTCCAATTTCTATGATCCCACAATGAAACAATTATCACAATTATCACAGTCACAAAATGTTCTAGTACTTTCAAACACCTCCTTAAAAGACTTTAAAGCCCATGTACATTACGAAGATGATCCCTTTCTTGGCCTGAAGGGTTTATTAGGGAAATGGAGCCACCGACAGGGTAACAGGTTAATATTATTGGGAAGCTGATTTTTAATAGTCAGTGCTGTATAAAAAGTGTTCCTCTGCCCTTCAGCCTTCCAGGGCATTAGTGCTTTTTCTGTTGAGCGAGTGTTTTAAGCCATTAAAAAAAGGTGATCTCTGTCCATAGCCTAATAATAATTCAGAAGGAGACTATATTAGATAACTGTCAGCCAAACACTTTTTGGCCAATGTTTAAGCTAAAGGTCCCATCACTGACCACTCGCTGCTGTCTGCCAATAAAGAGCTCAAGGTGTCCTGGTCCAAGCAAGCAATCACCAGCTCTCTGCATATTATTCATAATAATTATTGATATCAACCTCTAACCAGCTGACATCCCCGTTCCCTCACCATTCCGCTCTCCCTCTTATCCAAAAGACGACAACACTTTCTCCCATCAGCCCCTCAGACTCTGACCAGACTTACTGAATGGGGCTCTAAAGTATTTCATGGCAGCTCTATACAGTGTTTTATAGATGAGCAGTTCTGGATTTGCTGTACACTGTGTGTTACCGAGATCCTGCCTCATATATTTTGTATAACATCTTTTGGGATAAAACCAAAATCCGGGATTGAACGGAGCATAATTTCCAAAATAACCACGAGTGGAGCTCATTGGCTCTGGAGCATAAGTCTTCACAGATAGAGAATCTTCATAAGATCTGTTTATTTAGTTTCATGTATTGATGCTCTTCATTGGGCCACCAGTGTATGACTACACAAAACACATTGTCTGTACTGTTATGTCTAAATACACAGATCTTGTTAAGATTCTCTATTCCTGTGAAGAATTATGATCCAGCACCAGTGGGCTTTGCCTGTGGTTATTTGGCCCTGAATCATAGATCCAAAAAAACAAACTAGGCCCTTCATCAAACAAATGATCCAAAGCAAAAAAAAGGGGGGGAAGCTAAAATGTACCTTTTAATATAACCTCATTATAACCTAGAGATATCAGTAAAAGACAGTCTCTTATTTGATATCAGCAGTGAAATAGGGTGTAAACACTCACGTGACCAGAGGTATCATCCAAAACATATGAATATGTAGTCCTTTTGTCCAATAGGGAGAGGGGCAAGGGGGACTGTAAATCACCATCTAACACTTCCCTATCATTATCTGCCTGAATAGCAGGGACACTGCCCCGAAAAGGGCAACCCCCACTCTATGGAGACTGGTCCTACACACAATTATAAACAACCACTGTATGAATCTCCTTTAATATCCAATTGTACGTAATATATTTAGTACCTTCACACCCGACATGTTTACCCGCTTTAGGTCTTGGTTCATCGGGGACAGGCAAAAAAGTTAGATATATTCATCAACCTATGAGACAAAATGTATCCAATGTCCAGAGTCATCACCAGATGAGTGATCAATCAAAAGGATATATATATATATATATATATATATCCCTCAGTTCCCCCTAAAATGATGTCCAGGACTAAGAGAGAACACAGCACTTTGTTATATATCCAGCATAAAGCATGTGCATCCAATTAAGCAAATAACTTCCTGTCTACACCCCCTGATGACGTCTGATGTAAACAGAGTTTGTAGCGCTCTGCATGTAGGAAATCCAGGTTTAGTTTCCGGGGATAATTACCTAAGATAAAAGGAACTCCCCAGAATAGGGAACCCTAGGGATAGTTATGATACTAAATTTACACGGTCTCCGGCTGGGATTCAGAAATTTTTTCAGTCCGGGGTTTTTGGTTTGATATTTCTTTGTAATGCAGCAGTGGTAACAGCTTTGCAGAGCGGCAGGGGGGATCTATTAAAGTGCCTATAGTTTTGTGCTTTGTTATGGCACAACCGCGCTGAGTGACTCCATCAGATATTTATTTTGCATTTTTGAGTAGTGATACAAGATTATTAAACCAAGAGAGCGCCTCTGATTCTTCCTCTTCTCCCCTTCTTGGATCTGTACGGAGAACGTACAGTGAGTTTAATCTTGGCAAACAAATGGCCAAACCTTTTCAGAATGAAATATAATTATTTTTACAGCTTGAGCTCGGTGCTGGGGACAGGAACTAATAGCTGGTGGAGGATTCTTCTACAGATGGTGTAGCAGGCACCTTTCTCAGATTCTTCATTGCCCCATATCAGTGCTGGCAGCCACTATTACTTATAAGAACAGATTAGCACATGCAAGGTTTAAACTTTTTTTTTTTATAGATTTAGCTTAAGTCGGAGGTTGATTATAAAGGCATAGAAAAGTTATAAAGGACTCATCCTCCTCTTTTTTTGTAACCGCTTCCAGTTTTATGTTAAAAAATGAAATGAAAAATGTAAAAGTGCATAGGGTAATCCAACCTTACACTGGTCCTAAGGCCTGACTGCTTCATACATGACCATCCTGCCCTCAGCCCTGCTCTGTACTGAAGAGCCTGTCGCGGTCAGAGAGTGCGTGAGACGGAAACCACCTAATAGCACTGACTCACAGGCCCCATTTTAATCCTCCTTTGGGTATTTACTGGATAAAGTGATGAAAGGCAACCTGATACTTCACCCTTTGTAGATGCTGACCTCAACACAGAAGAACGAATGAGTGGCCTAACATTACAATTTACTAGTCCTTACTCAGAAAGGCCTACTGTTTAGTTGTGATCTGTTTTGCCACCACTGGCCTTGTCATTTGTATGGGCATTCTTATATAGAATTATAATAAAATTTCAATATAACTTTCAAGGTTATATTTATCAAAAATAATCAAATCTGTTTTATTTTTGGCAGGTGACTGTACCAGGAGCTCAGGCGGACATATGATATTGTCAGATTATAAAGCAGATGATGGTGGTATCACACAAGATATATATGAAGGGCTTTATCCAGACATACCCTCAGCCTTTCCGTCCCAAGATCTGTTATCTGATTCTTTTAAACAAGTCCTAGATTCTGATTCACCACAGACTGTTGAGCAAAATAGAAGTCACAGAAGGGGTATAAAACATCAACAATGTCACACAGGAAGAAAGCCATTTTCATGTTCAGAATGTGGCAAATGTTTTACTGCAAAATCAAATCTTGCTCAACATGAAAGAACTCACACAGGAGAGAAACCATTTTCATGTTCAGAATGTGGCAAATGTTTTACTGCGAAATCAGATCTTGCAAAACATGAAAGAACTCACACAGGAGAGAAACCATTTTCATGTTTAGAATGTGGCAAATGTTTTGCTCACAAATCAATTCTTTACAGTCATGAAAGAACACACACAGGAGAGAAGCCATTTTCATGTTCAGAATGTGGCAAATTTTTCGCTCACAAATCAATTCTTTACAGTCATGAAAGAACACACACAGGAGAGAAGCCATTTTCATGTTCAGAATGTGGCAAATGTTTTACTGCGAAATCAGATCTTTCGAAACATGAAAGAACTCACACAGGAGAGAAACCATTTTCATGTTTAGAATGTGGCAAATGTTTTGCTTGCAAATCAAGTCTTGAGAGACATGAAAGAACTCACACAGGAGAGAAGCCATTTTCGTGTTCAGAATGTGGCAAATTTTTTGCTCATAAATCGGGTCTTGAGAAACATGAAAGAACTCACACAGGAGAGAAACCATTTTCATGTTTAGAATGTGGCAAATGCTTTGCTTGCAAATCAAGTCTTGAGAGACATGAAAGAACTCACACAGGAGAGAATCCATTTTCGTGTTCAGAATGTGGCAAATTTTTTGCTCATAAATTGGGTCTTGAGAAACATGAAAGAACTCACACAGGAGAGAAACCATTTTCGTGTTCAGAATGTGGCAAATTTTTTGCTCACAAATCGGGTCTTGAGAAACACCAAAGAACGCACACAGGAGAGAAACCATTTTCATGTTTAGAATGTAGCAAATGTTTTGCGCGGAAAACGAATCTTGAGAAACACGTAGAACTCCACAGGGAGAAGCCATTTTCATGTTCAGGAATGTGGCAAATGTTTTTCTGTTTAAATAAATCTTGTCAACATGAAAGAACTCACACAGGAGAGAAGCCATTTTGTGTTCAGATGTGGCAATTTTTGCTCACAAATCGGGTCTTGAGAAACACCAAAGAACGCACACAGGAGAGAAACCATTTTCATGTTTAGAATGTAGCAAATGTTTTGCGCGGAAACCGAATCTTGAGAAACACGTAAGAACTCACACAGGTGAGAAGCCATTTTCATGTTCAGAATGTGGCAAATGTTTTTCTGCAAAATCAAATCTTGCTCAACATGAAAGAACTCACACAGGAGAGAAACCATTTTCATGTTTAAGATGTGGCAAATGTTTTACTGCGAAATCAGATCTTGCTCAACATGAAAGAACTCACACAGGAGAGAAACCATTTTCATGTTTAGAATGTGGCAAATGTTTTGCGCGGAAATCAAGTGTTTTTCAACATCAAAGAACTCACACAGTAGAAAAGATATTTTTATCATGAAAATTTTTATTAATTTTTCCAAATATAGCAATACATAAAATCGGTTTTATGGAAGGAATATAGTTACTAAACACATTAATGTACAACTAGAGATTATTCCGATTAACACACGGGGAAAAAAAAAAAAAACACTTAAAGTTCTTCAAACCCCTGACATACATAAAATTGCAATAGGTTTCAGGTGAACATAGGGTTTTGTCAGGTCAACACTTAATTTTGACAACAGTATTATAACCTTATGAAAATGAGCTCTAGCCACTAGCATGTTTTGGTAAAAGTTCTAATACCATAATTTGGTCTCCCCAATGACCCTGTTAATTGTTGTTCCAATGAATGGTTGCATAAAAATATGTACATCCTTGTCAGAAAGAAATTGCCTAATAAAATCTTGCGAAGTGTTAAAAAATTGCTCTGCCTGTGATTCTTTTTTGCTTGTCATGTTCAGTTTGTCCAGTAGCATGTGGTGTTTGACTGTTTGTACCACCATGGCTAGAGACGGAACGTTTGGCTTCAACCATTCACCTAGCAGGAACCTCTTAGCTGCCATCAGAAAAATATGTAAGACTTTATTACATTGTTTGGTTTTTCTGTTCTCTAAGTGAACCGGGAGGTCATGGAATAACACTTGTTCAAGTTGAACAGGTGTCGACAATTTAGATTTAAGCATGTGAATCAGCCTGGACCAAAAGACTTGGACCTTGGGACACGACCAGATACCATGCTTAAGATCTGTATATGGTGTTGAACATTTTGGACAGGCCATTAGGTGATCTGGGAAGGATGGATGAGATGGTATGTTAAATCCATAGATCGCACTATGAGCTAATCTAAAATATGTGTCCCTCCAGGATTCACTCGTTCTTACTTTCCTAACTTTCCTCCAACCCTCTAATATTGTCTCTGCTATATTTATGTTAGGGAAATCTCGCTCCCAACCACTAAATATTCCAATAGTCACTTTTTCGTCTTTTGGGCAACGAAGACCTGTATAAAGCTGCGACAAGGAGTGCAAGGAGCTTAAAGTTCCCACTAGAGTGGTTAGGTTTAAGTATGTCCGAATCTGAACCTATTTTTGATTTCGCAAAACTCACGACCTGTTTATAAGCCAAGAATTGCCCTCGGTCTAAGCCAAACATATTTTGTATTTCCCAAAGAAAGAGAAAGGTGTTCCCTAGAGTTGATTAACGGCTATATTATCCAACCCCTTCATCTTCCAATGATGTAGTTTCTTTCTTTTTTTCGGGGAGGAACTCCGGATGTCCTTTCCATACATGTATTTCTTAATTGGTTGGAAATTTTTTTAAAAGTTTCCGGGTCCCTTTAGGCTTATGGTGTTCGTATTATTAAACTTTTTTAGCATACCGGGAAGGTTTTTGAAAGGGGTTTTTTGGGGCGACTGGGCTCCATGGGATACTTAAAGGGGTTTCCAGATTTGTTTTTAGAAAAGGGGAAGTGTCTTACCATGGCGGAGTAATCCGCAAATTTTATATGCTCTAACTGGGGAGTTTAGACTGCCCATGTTTTTTGGGAAGAGTCAATTTTTTTTAGGGCGTCCTTTGGGGTTTTTTCCCCCATATACATTTAAAAAAGCGATTAAGTTTATTTAACATGTATGCTTCAACAAGAGGGGGATGTTTGCAAAAGGTATAAAGTCTTGGAGAAGCTTTCATTTTAATTAAAAGACAACGGGCCATATTGGAAGGGCAGGGTAAACCCTCTGTTTTTTTTCCGTGAGATTTTATGAATTAGTGGTGGGAAATTTAAGCTATAAATTGAATCTGGGGTCGTTAGTATATTTTACTTTGAATCCTGAATTGTTACCAAAATTAGATAACATACTAAAATTTCAGGACTTTTTTAGGGGGGTGAAAAAAATGTGGTCATCAGCAAAAAAAGGCTTTTTTAGAGGGTGGTTTTTCCCATGTTTTCATTTAAAAATTTTAAAAAATTGAAAGTAAAGAGACAGAGGCTCCATTTCTATGTTAAAAAGTAAAGGGGAAAGTAGGCAGCCCTGCCTGGTCCCCCTCCACAATCGGAAGGCGTCTGACAGAAAACCTGATATGGATATGCTGGCCATGGGGTTATGGTATAATGATGAAATATATTGCTTGAATGGACCTCCAAAACCCATGTGGTCTAGCACTAGCCCCATCCCCTCCAAACTGACATTATTGAATGCCATTTCTGCATCAATAGTTAAAAGTGCTGGGGATTGATGTTTAGAAGGGTTAATTTTAATGTCATCTAGCACCATGAGAACTTTGCGGATATTGGTGACTTCTGACCGATTTTTAACAAAGCTGGCCTGAGGGTTAGAAATTAGTTTGGGTAGAGGGAACGCTAGTTAGTCTGCCATTATTTTAGAGACGATCGTAAGATCGACATTAATGAGCGATATAGGACGATAGGATGTCGGGTCAGTAAGGTCTTTGGTTTGGGGAGCACTTGTATGTGAGCTTCATTCATATATTCTGGGATGTTATTTCCTGATAGGAAGGAGTTTTAAAGAGATAATAATGTGGGTGAAATTTCAGGGAAGAGTATCTTGAAAAATTCTGCTGTGTAGCCGTCAGGTCCTGGTGCCTTTTGGTTAGCTAATTTTCAGACCGTATGAGATATCTCATCCATTATGGGGGCCATTATATTCCTATCTTCCTGTGATATCGCTGGTAAGGTAATACTATCCAGCCAGTGACCTGATTCTTCTGTGACGCCTGTCGAGGGACAATATAATTCTGAATAATATTTTTTAAAAACCTGGACTATGTCTCTTTCAGCATGTTTGGGGATGCCAGACTCCTTTTTAATGGTATTTATGGCATTTGGTACTCTCAGGCATTTGGCCAAGTATGCTGGAAGTTTCCCTGGTTTCTTGCCGAATTTAAAAAGTTGTGCATCATGGAGAGATTTACGAGATTTTTACCTTTGTAGTTACCAGTATTCATATTACTTCTTTGCTGTGCTCCAATTCTCCCAATTCCATCGGGTTGGCAGGGGTCTATAGAGTGTGTACGAGGATTATAATTTAAGGGTATATTCTTCAATCTTTAAAGCAATTTTATTTTTTTTTTGAGGAGATAATGCGACCCCTTAAAACAGCTTTTGCGGTTTGCCAGAATAGATGGGGCATGTCTACATGTGCTAAATTATCCATCTGATACTTGAACTACCACCCACTAAGGAGATTTCTAAATTCCTCATTGTCATATAGGTAAAGAAGGGGAAACGCCATATATATTCATTTCCCCTGGGGATAAAGTCGAAAACTTCTTGCAAAATCGGAGCATGGTCCGATAAAAACAAGGTAGGGGGTAGAAAGGGGGGAGAAAGAGGTGCAGTCGCTCCCGGGGCCGCACCTGAGGGGCCCAAAGCTCTTCTTCACTAAAGATACACAATTGTAAGTGGCTCATGGTATTGGGGGAGGCCCATTTCACTTTTTGCCTAGGGCCCGGGGTTCAATTTACGCCTTAAAAAGGTCTTCATTGTCCCCCGCTTTAAACCCCCTTTTAAAATCTCAGGAGTGGTCAGAAAGTAGTCAATACAGAACCACATTTGATGGGGGGGGGGGGGGGGGGAAAAATTTCTGTACTTCGGTGGAATGCTCCGGGTATCTTTAAGGTTGAGTTTCCAAAAAAAATCTTCAGTGTTTTTTTCTTTGTTTCTACCTGGGAATGTCCTGTCTTTGCATTATGGAGGTTTTCATGTGCACCCTACAGTTTTAGAGGCGTGGTTCGGACATAATTTCTCGGGAAAGATCTTTAAAGAAGGTTTTATTTTCACCATTAGGGCCATAGACATTGTGGATGGCTAATTTAATGTTGGCGTTTGACAACAAGAGTCTCAGGTATTCCCCTTTTATTCTACTCTTCCCCGATTTGAGCATGCTAGGTTTTTTTTGTAACAGAAACAAAACTCCCCTTTTTCCAGGGGCCGGAAGCCATACATTTCCCCCCCCACAACTTTTTCAACCTAAAGAAATCCTCTCTTTCTAAATATGTTTTCTGGAGTAGAGAGATATCGGGTTTCAGTTTTTTCAGATGTCTAAGGACCATTAAACGCTTTTCGGGTGACCGGAGACCTTTAATGTTCCACGAAATGAAGTTAACCATTGTGGCGAAGATAGGTGTTATCTCTTAGGGTTCCCAGAATCGCTTTTCGGGTAAACACCTAGTTAGGCGCGGGATTGAGAGACCCTGGCTGAGCAACGAATGAACATTTCGGCAGAAAAAAAAACTGTAAGAAAAGGAGCCAAAAAATCACCGGGCCCAAAAACAAAAGTGGGGAAAATCCCTTTTGCATGTCAACGGGGGCAATGTTGGGCCTTTCTCCCCGGTAACATTTCACTTATAGACTTCTCTTTTTTCCAACATATGGGTCATATTACTCTCTCTTACCCACTCCTTAATGAGCAGCAACGACCTACAGAATTCCTGTGATTAGACGCAATGGCGGTTGTTTGTCCTAACTAGAATAAATGCATGAAGGCCTGCCGGAACATGCCCCCCCACCGGTATCCCCCACCCCTCACAGACGGGACTGGGGGGAGAGGACCGAAGGAAGAAAGGGTCGCCTCACCCAAATGGCCCCTCCCCCCAGATCCCTCCCAAGGCCCTTAACCCTATCGGGCCTCCAACCGCCCTGTTTTGGAGGTGGAGTGGGGCCTAAAAAGAGCCAGACCCATATTAAAAAAAAAAATTATCTTCTTTTTGTACCTTCATTCAACCTACATCTAATATTCTTCTAGGCTTAACTATTACAGTATAGGGACCCAACCTTAAAGGGCGACGAGGAACAACACCAAACTGCGTCAGCGGGAAAACGAGCATGTTCAACATTCCAGACTACGACAAACCATCGTCAAGTATTTGAATTTCGCTGATAAATCTGAAATATTGAGGGCCTTCAAAACGCTACGTTCCGACTTATGTTACCAGGGTTATAGACTGCTAATCTTTGAAGACTTTTCAGCTGAAGTAGCCAAACATCGGAGAGCCTTTTTCTCTATCTGCACAGAATTATACCACCATCAAGAAAAGTTTGCCCTCTTCTATCCAGCCGTATTACGCATATTTCACAAAAATCGAAGCTCCACTCCATTTCAAACACTGGCGGAGGCGCACAGAAGATTTATATGCGAACCAGAGACCAGCCACGCCTAAAAATTTAGCTCCACCTCAACAACATCTTAGAGGTAGACTTTTGTAGAGTGATTTTATCATGATCGCCATATCACTAACGTGAAAGTCTCTCCTTTACATCCCGAAAGCCCGAAGGAACAGCTATAATGAACCAGAATTCTGCCTAATGGAAACCTGGACTTGGAAATGAGACAAGAACAATAACTTTAATTTTTGGCTGCCTCGATTTTGTTATAAGGCGTGGGGTTCTAAATGCCCCAGTATTGGGATTTGGCGTATGTATTGTGGAATATGCATTTATCCTTTTTTATATACAAAAATAAGTGCTAATTAAAAGTTAGGTTTTACGATATTTCCTTTCTGTATAGTTGCTGGGATCTAATCTATGGCAAAAACAAAGCATAAAATCAATGGTTGGTGAGATTTTGCCTTCTAAGTATAATGTGGAAAGTGGAGAAAGAAGCAGATCTTCATCGTTTCTAGTCCTATCAAGTGAGATTCCAGAGAAGCCCAAGTTTTTCTGCGCATTATTACACCCAAGGTTTGGTTTGAATCTAGTGTCTATGACTCATGTGATACAATTGATAGTTCAGGGTGGACCTTAACCGCTCTAATTTAGTAGATTTCATCATTAAGAATTCAGAGAGTCCGTAGTACAAAACGGAAACCCAGAAATCTTACAGAAACCCTGAGAGATGGCGGCAATCAGACTAGTTGTACTGGATGCTGGGTAGCCTAATCCAGTGTCCTGGAAAGCTGGTAGGCCATAGAGGGTTAGGTTAATTTATCTACACTCAGTGCAGGAATAGGTCATGCAACCAGCAGCTGAACAATATAGTGATGTCCTCCTCCCCCCCTCCCATAACTCCACTATAACCATCCTCCACCTCCACCACTTCCCTACATGTCCCACTCTGTTACCTGACTGTGAAGACAGATGCTGGCTTTAACTAACCACTCTGACACCTGCCATTTATGAGACAGGATGAGGCTCACAATCCATATTGTGCCCCCTTACTGTCTGGCAGAGGTAGGTGACTTGGGGAGGTGCCTACCTCTGCCTACCCCAAGTCATCACAGCCATGGGGTATAGGTTGGATTTTTTTTGCATCTTTTTTTTTATCAACATCCAACTTTGTAAGCAGATAAGCTGGTGACTCTCTTTCTAGGATGCTCCTCCTGGCAGAGGATATAGGTTTACTTATGTTACTTTCCTCTGGCAGGGAGGGGTTTACCCTACGATACCTAACTCAAGCTAGATCAATAGATCCTCCATCCAGGTGACATTCACACAGGTTCTTGAGGAACAGCAGTCTTATGACTCCTCCCTCTCCTCAGCTTGTGAAATCATTCAGGTCCCTGGAAAGCATGCAGCAGTCACATGACTCCTCCCGTCACGTGACATCACAGGTCCTGGAAACACGGAGCAGTCACTCGGCTTTTTTCCTGCAGGAGGAGGTATGTAGTATTATTCACTTCTTCATTCCTAACTTTATTTTGGATCTTAAAGTTTTTACTTTATTATGCTTAGTACTGGCTTAAGGCGTATGCTCAGGGCTTCAACTTTGTTTTTTAATTTAGTATAGTGCAACCTGAAAAAAGAGGTCAAAAACACATCAGGGGAAGTTTGTCTTCAAGCCTAAACCCCTGATGTTGTTATATAAGAGACGAGTAAGAGTAAAGCCACTGAATCCTGATGAGTTATTAACACAATATAGAAGCTCAATTTTCATGTACACGGCAGTCCCCAATTTACAACGTATCATGACTTACATACTGTCCCCTAGTTACACAAACAGAGACCTTATGTGGCATGGCTTTGCACTCATAGTTAACATGTATCTACAGAGAATAGCTAGCCATGAAGATCAAGTTCCAGCCATGCCACAGCCAGCACATGAGGTGAAATCTTTATTCAGGAGGCACAGACGCAAAACAAAGGTATATAAAATCTCATCTGCATTATCAAAACTAAAAACATATATTTTTTTGCTGTGGAGTTACATTTATATATATACCTGTTATGATTGCATACAAATTCAACTTAGAACAAAACCCTGCAGTTTCCTATCCCGTTCATAAACCCGGGACTGCTTTGTATATATTATAACTATATATATATATCACCACATGTATATTTTCCGCACAACTTCAAACTTGACTAATATGGTGGTGGTCCCTGGGGACCAGGTAAAGAAATATTTCGTATCAATTGAGAAAGGTATGGGGGTCTTACACATATGGTCAATTCTTGGAGCTATTCATTGTTACATGTGCTCAGGGGCCCTACACTGTGATATGAAAACATATTTCCAGCATAAATATGTTTTATAGCCTAATAGTGCTCCTACCCTTCTGAGCCCTGCAATGTGCCCAAACAATAGTTTACACCCATATGTTTACACCACATAGTTTACACCACATATGGGGTTTTGTTGTACAACAAATTTCAGGATATATTTTGCTCCATCGCATTCATGTAAAATAAAAAAGAGCCAAAATAATATATTATTAGAAAAAAAATGGGTTCAATATATCCCATACACCTCTTGATGTATTCTTTGAGGGGTTCTGTTTTTTTTCTTTAAAATCTCTTTATTAACCCGTTAACGACCCTGGACGTATGAGTACGTCCCAGGGTCGCTAATGGGCTTTGTGGCGGGATCGCTCCGCGTGACACACCACACAGCCGCTGGGTGTTAGCGCGCCTGATCGCAGCTAACAGCCCAGCGGTTTTACAGCGCGCCGTGGCATTGGGCGCGGCGCCACCCACGCTGTTTAACCCCGTAGATGCCGTAGCAAAGATGGCCGCGCCGTTCTTCACGGCGATTGGACTCCCCGCAGCGTAACTGCGGGGATCTGTGTCTGGACATGGCAGCAGCGCACCAATTGGCACAAAAAAGCCGCGGCGCAAATTCAAATAGGAAAATGCTTTGCAATTTTTTATGAGCTACCAAAACATAATGGAAACCCTAACATGTTTGTATTTTTGATGTGTATCAACATGTAGAATTCAGACAAACCTTTCATTATTTACGATAGAATTGATCACCGCAAAAGCAAAAATATCTCGCAAACATCGGCTGAAAGTATGTTTTTTTTTTCTACAATTTGTCCACTTGGATATTTTTTGCGGTTTTTCCAGTATATTCTATAGTACAGTGAATTATAGCCATTAGAATGTCATCTTGTCTTCGCAACATAAAAAGTCCTCATTGGTTATGTAGGTGGAAAAATAAAAAAGTTATGACTCTGGGAAGACGAGGAAGGGAAAAACGAACGTGTCAACAAAAAAAAAGGGGGTTAAGCAAAACAGAGTATACAAAATAAAGTGGCAATATATTAAAGTCAATTTTACACAACGCAGAATCTTTTGCTATTAAATTTTGTTCAGAACTAATGTGCATTACATACTCTGCGATAGCACGTTTATAATTTTATACAAAAAAAAACAATAAAACCAAACATTTCAAATCTCAAATGTTTTCATTATTTGTGCTTTTCATTCATAGTGACAGGTTGATTTGGCTCACTTAGTATCCCACCTAAATGACGGATGTCTTGTTTGTAGCGGGGCTTGGAAGTAGCTGAGCTTTTCACTCCCCCAAGGTGATACCAATACCATGAAACATCACGTGGATATAACCTTAAAAGCTTTCATTTTGTTGATGCATAAATAAAAAGTCACACCTTTTATATTTAAACCGGTAAAAAGGTGGAACTTTGAACAATGCCGGGAAAACACAATTACCAATACATCCAGTTCTCCGATGCCCGCCCCATTGGTCTATGTTCAATACAGCGGCCAATGTGCTCCCTTCATCCAGGGACTATCTACATCATGGTATGCGTGTTTTTTTTTAGTAAAGTTTTTACGCACCATGATCATAATGTGTCTGCAAACATGAATTGGTGCTAACAATATCCTAATTAAAGGTGCTCCTACACACAGCAAGTCACATAACTCTCCCCTCCATGTGACTATCATCACAGAGCCAGTTCACATAGCTTCTTTTTCTTACACGTGGAGTATGGGTGGTGTTATTAAATCCTCTCATTAACTGACTGTTTTAGACCTTAGAGTTTTTTAAATATATGAATTCAGTCTGGTTTAAGGCGTGATGTCAGGGCTTCACTTTGGGTTTTTAAAAGCGTAGAATCGTTTTCTCTTAAAGAACAAAACTCCAGTCTGTTATTAGAAATTCATACAAAAAGGAGATAAGGAGTAAGGAACAGAGCCGATGAGCCATTTAACACACTTTAGATAACCTACTTAATTGCGGGGTCTTTTCACCAGTTTTTTTTCCTGGGATCAGGAGCTCACCATATTTGTCATCTGGGATTGTCGTAAGGGTATGAGTAATACATTCGTGTATATAGCAGCTTAATGCTTTATAAGCCATGTTGCTGCACCGGTTATAATTTATTTATTTCCTAACAATTACATTGTGGGCTTGCGGATTATTATTTACATCAATCGTACAACACCACATGGAACTCCTCCCCTCCATGTGGTTTCCAATTATCGGAACAGGAGCAAAGACCGGCCACCGGGCTTCTTTCCAGCACGGGGACTGGTATTTTTGTATTATTATCTCTTTCCCTTACTTGAAAGTTTTGGACCCTTTAAAGTTCTTAAAATATTTCATTTCTTGTTAGACTTAAGGCGGTTGATGGTCTTGCTTCATTCTATCTCATGAACAAAACCTCCAGAATGTTGTTATATAATAATTATTCCAAGAAGAGATACAGGAGTGGGAGCGACAGAGCATTCAGCTAACCACATTTAGAAATGTTTACTGCCGGGGTCTTATCAACAGTCTTTTCCGTGGGCTCAAGGCCCACCACCTTTTTTTCATCTGGAATGTAGTCGGGATGAGAATAAAAAATGTTTGATAAGACAAAAAGCTTTAAAAGAAATTGTTGGCATTATTTACGCCCACATTTTGAAATCGGCAGGGGTTTTAAAACTTGACCCCGAATTTTTTAGATCACCGATAATTTTGTTAAAATCGGGGCATAATCTATTAATATCGAAACCTTTTTCCCGCCGCTTCCTGTCTTTTGGGGCGGCCACAAATCAGCTTACAGAATAGAGCAGGGTAAAGATGTGGTGCGACCATGACGGGGATGTGAAAGGGTTCCCGTTTTTTGGCGGGAAAAAATCACATGCCCCTCTTTTTACATAGAAAAAAGCCCTTCCTTTTCCCTGACAGTGTGGGGTCAGGATTTTCAAACCGTGGGACGTGCGCTCTCCCTTTCAAACCAAACATTTCAGGCGGAAATTTAAAATTCAATTTTTTCACAGAGCCCAAGCTCAATTTTTAGCTGTGACCCCTTAGAACTTAGGTGGGATCAAGATTTGCGATTTTAGGAAGTTGGGCCCAAAATTTTTAAAAGGGCATCTACCGCTGTAAAGGGTCAGGGGGGGTGAGGCGGGGGGGGGGGGGAAAAGCCGGGGCCAAACCCCAAAAAAGACAAGCTTTTTAAAGAATACTGGAAAAATTTTCACCCTAGACTTAGTGTAGACATTCATTGCAAAGCTTTATTATTAACAGTTTTCCCTGTTGAAATATTGCTTGATATTGGGCACCTGAACTTATATTGGGATACAGTTTCTTTTCAAAAAAACTCAGGTCTTTTTGTTGGGGTAAAAAAACTCCACTTTTTATTATCAGTATACATTTCGATAGGTGGTTTTTTTTTTAAACTTTGCCCAGCCCAAAGCTTTTTTTAATAGAGGTCCCTTGCAGTTAAATTTGAATCCCAATTTTGTAGTCACCCAAGGTGTATTGATGGTTTCCCCAAAATTTTAACCTTTTATTACCCAAAAAAATACTTTTTCGGATACGTTTTTTTTTTTTAAATTTTTTTCCCCAAGTCCACTTTGTTGATGAGGTCCTTGCATTTTAAAATTGAATCCAGAAATTTTGAAAGTCACCCGGGTAAATTTGATAGTTCCCAAAAAATCCCCTTGAAATTTTTCCGTGTACATTTAAATTACGTGTTTTTTTTCACTTTGGCCCAGTCCACTTTGTTGATAGAGGTACCTTGCATTTTTAAATTTTTGAATCCACCCAATTTTTGGTAGTCCCCCCACAGGTGAATTGATAGGTCCCCAAAATACCCTTTTTATTATCCGTTTACTTTTCAATAGGTTTTTTTCATTTTTTTGCCCAGCCCCAGCTTTTTTTATAAAGGTCCCTTTGCAGTTTAAATTTTGAATCCAGCAATTTTGAAAGCCCACCACGGGTGAATTGAAATTTTGCCAAAAAAACCTTGTATTATCCTGTACATTTCAGTTTAGGGTGTTTTTTTTTTCATTTTGGGCCCCAGTCCAGCTTTTTTGATAGGGGTCCCCTTCCAGTTAAATTTGAATCCATCAATTTTGAATCACCACAGGTGAATTGATAGGTGCCAAAATACCTTTTTTTTTCCGTATCCCTTTCCCTATAGGTTTTTTTTTTCACTTTTGCCCATCCAGTTTTGTTTGATAGAGAACCCTTTGCGGGTTAAATTTAAAATCCAGCTTTTTTGGTTATTCACCAAAGGTGAATTGATAGGCCCCCCAAAAAAAAACCTTGTTTTATCCGTGTACATTTCAGATACGGGGTTTTTTTTCACTTTTGCCCATCCATTTTTGGGTTGATAAGGGAAACCTTCTTTTAAATTTTGGGAAATCCAGAAATTTTTGGGTTTTCACCACAGGTGTTTTGATAGTGCCAAAAATAACTTTATTTTTCCGTATCATTTAAAGATAACGTTTTTTTTTTTTTCATTTTTGCCCTTTCCCATTTTTTGTTGATTAGGGGCCTTGCTTTTAAATTTGAATCCAGCAATTTTGTAGTCACCACACCCGTAAGATATTTGCCAAAAAAAAACCCTTTTAAAATCCGTATCTTTTCAAAATACTTTGTTTTTTTCCCCCTTTTTTTCCCAGTCCAGCTTTTTTGATAAAAGGTACCTTGAAAATTAAATTTGAATCCAGAAATTTTGTAGTCCCCCCACGGTTGTATTGATGGGTTTCCCCAAAAATAATTTTTTTTAAACCCGTAACATTTCAAAAAAGGTGTTTTTTCACTTTTGCCCTTTCCCAAACTTTTTGATAGGGGGGCCCCTTGCATTTAAAATTTTTCCCAAACACAATTTTTGTTTTATTTTGGGGGATTTTGAAATAGCTGGGTTTTGCGGGCCCCTTTTTAAAAAAGGGGAAAAACCAAAACTTTTCCCCAATACCCTCCCCCAATTTTTTTAAATTTTCTGAAAAAGGGAAGCGAAAATGAAAGGGTGAAAAGCGAGCAAAGAGGGGGGTAGGACATGGGGGTTAGAGGTCGAGAAAAAGGTTTGCCCCTTCTCCATTTGCTGGCGACAACACGCAAGCCAGGGGATTGTCGGTTGCAGGACCGTCAGCCCATTTTTAAAACCCCCCCCCCGCTGGGTCGGGGCCCCCTGTGAATCTCATAACGAACAGCATCGCCAATCTTTTCTTCAGGGGTTAATGCAACCTCATCCACCCCAAAACCTTCCCCGGCCTTTCCCATCAGGGCCCACAAATGCCCGTCATCAATTTCATCAGCATCCACCAACAAAAGGCAAAGGGCCCAGCCCAAATTAAACTTGTGTACCCACCACTGGGGAAATAATCCTTTTTCCCTTAAGACCCTTTGATGACAAAATGCGGTTTGGGATAAGAAAGGCATTTTAAAAAAGATCGGGGCCAAAAGGATGTTTTTGGTCTGCTCCTGACCCCCTTTTACTGATCCCAATCAAAGGGAAAAAAAGGAAGCCGGGCCCAATGGGAAAAAACCCCGGGGCGGTCCCAACCCCTCCCTGCCCCCCCTTCCTTGTACCCCCCGGCCCCCCGGGAAATCCCAGAATGTCAGGACGACCCAATTTACCTGTTTTGATGATGATAAATGGAACGAAAATTGCGGACCCAAACGTGGTCTTTTCATCAGAAATTTTGCTAAAGCAAAAACGCTTTTCATTAAACTGGACGGGCGAATGAAGACGATGGGTTTTTAGTGTCAAAAACGGGCCCGCCTCAAAAAGGGAGAGGGGGGGGGGTTCGCAAAAGTCCCGGCGGGAAAAATTTTCCCCCCAAAAGCCCTGTCAGCGGGAAACCCCGGTCCTCGCTTATCGCCGTCAAAAAGGCCCCAGGACCCCCTCAACCGGGCCTTCTTTGAGCAACCTCGATTCCCCCAGCGATTTCAAAATGCCGTTTTTTTCCCCGTAAACGATAATTTTAAAAGGGCAAAAATCTTTGGGGTTTTTTAAAACCACCACCAAAAAGCTATCACATGAAAACGAATGCCATGATTTTTGAAATGGGGGCAACATTTTGGCCCAAAAAAGGCCAACCGACCCCGGCCTTTAAAACCCAAATGTCACACCCTCTCCTCCGCCTCCCCTCCTCCGCCAACCACCAAGCGTTCCCAGCTCCCATTTTTCCCCTCGAGGAGCCCCCAAGGGTTTCGGGATCACCCCTCCGCTTCACCCTCCCCGGCGGCCCGGGGGGGGGGGCCCCCAGCACCCCCTAGAGACCCATCCTACCCCCTTCTCCTTCCGCCATTTTTGCCCGCCCTTTGAAACCCGTAAAAGGGGCCACCCAAAGAAAGCCCAGCCTGTTTTCCAGGGGGGGGAAAGCAGAAAGAAACAGTTTAAAAAACCCAAACCATCCCCTAAAGCAAAAAGCCTGAAATGTGGGGGCACCGGCCAGGTTTTTTGGGCCCTTTGGAAATTTTTTGCCTTTTTTTTCCGCGGGTGGAAACAGAATTTTTTCCCCCACCACGTCATGGCCCTTCCCGGCCCCCAATACCAATCCCAAAGCGGGGAAAATTTTCTTTTGCCGGGGGAAAAAGCCTCCCGCCCCGGGCCCCGCCACTTGTCATCTAAAATTTTCAAAGCGCTTTGTCTGAAATCTGTGCCCGGAAAAAGCCCAAAACTAAACCACCGCACTGGAAAAAAGTAACACCCCC
Source organism: Phyllomedusa bahiana (assembly GCA_025379985.1). Lineage (NCBI taxonomy): Eukaryota > Metazoa > Chordata > Amphibia > Anura > Hylidae > Phyllomedusa > Phyllomedusa bahiana. The sequence goes on along the minus strand of JAODAL010019394.1, from coordinate 454 downwards.
AAAGGCCACAAATATCTCTTTAAAACAACTAAATTTGGGGTGACCCTGGGGATGTTTTTCGGGGGGTGACGGTGGCTCTCGGGAAGGGCGCACCTCTTCAAAACCACAGGATGGTGCAGGGCTTTTTCCCCCAAGATCCTCTGGGGGAAACACTTTCCCAGAAAACCGGCCCAAAGGTGAAATTAAATCTTTCTTGGAACCGACCACAACAGGCAGGACCCTGGGGAAGGCCTCCGCCAACGAACCGACGCTTGGTTTGGGTGAAAAGGAAAACCTTGGCCGGAAAGGGTGGTCGTGCGAAAAACGGGAAAAACCCTGTTGGCTGCCCTTAAAAAATGGGTAGGCTAAGCACACCCCTTCCCGGGAAAACCATTTCATGAAACCTGTCGCCCAAATTTTCTAAAGACTCCCCGGGTTTTCTGGATTTTGCCGGGGGGGAGGAAGGCTCGAGGTC